>PISX010006154.1:0-100322 GCA_004024625.1 Mellivora capensis
CCCCCCCCCCGCTGGCTCCACACCCTGCCATCCCCTCCAGGCTTGTGAGGGGCAGGCATGCTTTTTTCCTGGTGGTCCATTCTGCTGCCAGCTTACCTCCCTACAGGCCAGAGTTCTTGGCTGAGCGGTCAGCTGATGGCAGGCCTGTCACAGCCGCTTGTAATGGGAAAGCCCACGGATCTGCCTGGGTCTGTGTGAGTCTGAGGAGGAGGGGTCTTTGATCCAGAAGCTAGTGAAAGGCCCCAGGTTCAGGGTGTGGGGCATGGACTCAGCAGAGGGCTGTGCTGGGTGCAGCAGTGCCTGTGCACGTAGGTGTGTGCTTCTAAATACTGGAATTTATGTATCATTAGGGCAGGTGATGTGCTTTCTGCTCTCTGTCCCAAAGACCACTTGTCATGCAGGAGAGACTTCCTCGGGTAGCGTGCCCAGAATATGGTGGGCAGGACAATGAGAGTAGTTCACAGAGCTCTGGATGGTAAACAGAGGATTTCTTGCTTGCTTACTACAGACGTTTTTTTTTTTTTTTTTTAAATGCTAGTTAGTAAGGAAAAGGAAAAGTCCAAGAGGGGGAGAAAGAAGAGGAACCTGTGGCATGAGAAGGCAGGGGAAAGCTGGAGCCCATCTTGGGGATGCCCATCTGCAGATCTGAAGGCAGGCAGCTTTTTAGAAGCAGGATAGTGAAAGGAAAGAGTGAAACGGTTTTTAAAAGGAACCCTGACATTCTGTCTCTTTGGCTGAAAAGCACTTTACAAATGTATTTGCAGCTGGCAGATGGTTAAAAAGAAGATGAAATTGTTTCTCTCTGAAGGGAGGGAAGCTCATTGGAGACAGGAATAGGTAAATAACAGATGTCTTCATCGGCCCACTCCCTTAGTGCTCAGGAGGCGGAGAGGTGCGGAGAGCCTCTGTACATGGGGGACGACATGTGGCAGGCTGCAGGTGTCCTCCCGTGCCCTGTGTGTGTGGAACAGCGGACGCAGGAGCTGGGCAGCCCCTTCCCCCAACCCCTACAGGATGACCCTGTCTGCGATTGGCTCCGAGCACCCAGCCGCTTGGTATCCCCACCCCTTCCCGGCCTGGGCGTTTAAAGAGCTGTCTGTTTTATTTGGGAAACCCACGTTCTTCGGAGACCTGTTTAATTAAGTTCCCATTTGCACCTAACGCTGGCATACGTGGTGGATTTCTCTCATTGGAGTTATTTTTAGGTTGTTTTCTGGAAAGATGCCTCTTTCTTCGCAGGCAGCCTCTGACTGTGTGCCAGATAGCTCAGGTTTTGCGTTTTATTTTTCTGAGGACTTACTATTTTTGTGGTTTTTTTAGTGCTTATTTGACCTGGACTTCTGATAAGGTGTTTAAAAATAGCTTTTGGGCCTCCCGTGGGCTCTCGGCCTATTACAATTACTCTTTCAATTTAAAATACCTGCTTTGTGTCATCACTTCGTTCTGAAATGGAGTTAAGTCCAGGTTTTGAAGATTTCTCTAATTTCCCTTCTGGCTCTGGGTGTTGACTGGCCTTGTTACCTCCGCCTGCCCCACAGGGTAAAGGGCCCACGACCTGTCCATCCTGTGGGCCTTCTGAAACTGACGCTAGAAACTTACGCAGACTGGTCGCCTTTGCTGGTCTGCAGGTCTATGTGTTTTTCAGTCCTTGTTATCCTAAGGGTCTATAGGAGGTGTCTCTAGGCCATTTCCTTCAAAGCCTCCTTTGTGGGATGAGAAATAGAGGCCAAGAGGGGTCGAGTCTCACTCAAGGTCACACAGCGGGTCTGTCAAGGCAGAGCTGGCTCTCCGGAATCCCTGAAGACTGTGTCAGGTGGCATTTGGGATGGTCAGTCCCTAAGACCATCTTGGAGCACCTGTGAGAGAAGGTGATTGTAGAGACTGGCCCGTGGCTGTGGGTGCCATGCCACCCTTCCTACGCCCCTTGCCTCCCTGGCTCACTGGGGCTAGCTTACAGCTAGGTCATCCAACCCCCTGGAGCCTGGCATTTTCACCGTGGCCTGGGTCCTGCCCCTGACGGTCACCGTCATTTCATCCCTGGTATGCAGCCTCCAACCCTGAGCGTAGTTCCTGTACTTCTGCTCCTCCCCTGGGGCCCTGCTGGGGAGCGGGAAGCAGACATTCCCGTCTAGGCTGTTTGGAGCGTATCTAGGACCAACTGCTGGAAATATGTGCAGAGAAGGCCCTGGCTTGTTTGCCTGTAGGGTGACTCAGGGTGGGACTGGATTTGGACAATGTGCCTGGGACCTGGGCTCACAGCTGCAGGAGTGTTGCTGTTTTGTGGTAACAGGCTGCGCCTTGAACTGTGCGGCTCAGGTCTGCGCATGGTAACTGGAGTAGATCCTGGTGCGTGCAAGATTTGTCCCAGCAGGGGATGGGGAAGCTGCACCTCACACTCTTCCCAGGCCCACTGAGGCCGAAGAAGACAGAAAACCGGGGCTCAGCGTGGTAGACTGTACCAGCATTTATAGTCTGAGCCCTGACTTGTGGGGATCGGTGAGCCCCGATGAACCTCCTCTGAGCCTGGGCGCAGGTACGCGGAGACTGGGGTTACCTGCCGAGTAGCATCACAGCCTCCATTTGCCCATCAGGGCTTCCACGTGCTGGGCCCGAGTTTGTGTCAATTTTTTTAGCCTCCAGCCACAGCTCAATGTGTGGGCGCCACTCTTTTCCCTTTTTTGCAGGTGAGTCCGCTGCGGCATAGTAAAAAACTGGCCCAAGGTCGAGAGAGGGTTTGAACCTGTGCAGTGGTCTGGTGTGCTTCCCACCCTTGCACTGTGGAATCCCAGGGGCCACTGCCGTTCTGCCTGAGCCCAGGGAATCCTGGGAGGCTGCAGGGTGGAGTGGGTTGGGAAGGGGAGAACAGACCCACGTATGTTTCACTCTTGCCTCTGCCACCTGTGAGCTTTCTGTCCTCAGGTAGGTGTTGTAGTTTTTTGGACCCTGTGTGATTTCATCTGTGGATGGGGGAGGATGAAGCTCTCTTCCCTCTGGGAGCAAAGGGGATCCTGTTTATAAAAGTGACACGGGGCTTCAATGCCTGCATCCCCCCCGCCCCCTCCCGCCCCGGTGCTCCCTGAAGCAGGTTCCCTGTGGCTGGCTGCGTGCAGAGTCGGCAGCAGGCCCTCACGGAGACCCTGAGCTTGGAGTTCAGTGCTCGGTGGTCACTGTGTTAATATTCTTCACAATCTTACTTTGCAGTCTGTATTTTATGAGGTGTGATGGGACAGTGAACACAGTGGCACTTGGTGCCTGGGCTCCCACGTGGTTGAGCCTCCCCAGGACAGCCACTCCCTGCTGGGGCCACGGGGTGCTCCCTGGTCCAAGGGTGGTTGGGCATCCTTGGGCTCTGTGCAGGCCCTGCTTGGCTCTTCTGCCTGGGAAGAAAAAGCTGCCTGCTGAAAAAGCATGTAAAAAACCCTGTAATGAGTAGGAGAGTGATCTCCCCAGAAAGGAATGGCCTTTGCGGGCTGCATACACACAGGCCCTGTATCTTTGCACGGGGTCCCCCAGGTTAGGTGGGTGGGCAGCCTCAGTTATTTGGGATCTAGAAGATAGACGATTTTCGTGGACCACACAGGTCAACCCAGCCATTGGGGAAAGATGGTGGAAGGGGAATGGGGGATGGCACTGAGGACAGACAGACCCGGGAAGCAGGCGGAACCAGCCTGAGCAGCAGCAGCCCCAGCCCCTCTCCATGTGATCTCATGAGTGAGAGTATCTGTTTACTTTTTCCTCAGCTCACCCTGCAGAGCCCAGAGCAGCTCCAAGCTGCTAGGGAGGCTTGCACACCACTCAGAAGGCACGGCCCCAGTGGTGACAAGTGTAAACAGGGATGTACATGCTGGTGCCTTAGGAAACCAGCACAAACACTGTCTTCTCAGCAGATGTCTTCATGCTTCTTAGAGGGAAAATCCTGCCCTCCTGAGGGTGTTATGTCTGGTGCTAAGCCAGCAGCATCCCACCGATTTGTCTAACAAGTCTGAGATCAATACCAGGACGCACGGAGCCAGAAAAGAACGTTGGTTGAGAGGCAGCTGTTTTAATGAAAGGCATTGGTTAGACATCTCAAGAAGATGGGGGATACAAGCAATGACTACAAACCACGTGTGGGTTTGCGGGGAGGCCTGGCTAGGTTTGTTACCTCGAGGCTCACAGCAGATATGCAGATGTTCTCTGAGAGGCCCCCTTGGCCCATCAGCTTGTGGTGGGTCAGAGAGGGTGGCCACCTCCTCCCCTTGCCCACCCTCACGGCACAGAGCAAAGGGACACGTTCACACCTGGTGGAGCGGAGGGAAGAGTGCAACCCCCTCCTCCCTCATCCTGGACCACGCAGGGTCACCCCGAGCCCTTCTGTGGACAGCAGGTCCCTGGCCTGGTGTCAGTATTGGCAAGGCTGCCCCGAGCGTCCCAGCCCGCCACAGCCCCACGAGAGTGGAGCTTCACCTGTTCTCGGGTTTAGTGCCGGCAGGGTCCTGAAACCATTTAAAAGAGAGATGGAAGGGGAATTCTCCAGTGACCACATTTCTGCTGCCCCAGGGGCCTTCCGCCGTCTAAGAGCTCCTGATGTGAAGCCCTGACTGGATGCATTCGACTTAGAGTTTCGGTGGTGTCTCCTCTCTCTGCTGTTTGCACCACCTGCCTTCGTGGTGATGAGCGGAATCGTTTCCAGACACTGCCCAGTGCCTGCCAGCAGGCGAATTGCCCTCATTTGAGAACCACTGTCTAGAACAGTCTCCCCAGCTTTGCTTCCTAAGGCATTGACCTTTTGAAGACACGAGGCCGGTAGCTATTTTGTAAAATGTCCCATGTTCTGGATTTGCATTCTGGTCATTGACTTGTTTCTCAGTTCCCTGTATTTCCTCCAGATTGGAAATGGGGCCAAACTAAGGCTTTTATTACATTTCCGTTCAATGGCATGCAACACCTAACTTTTAAAGTAGAACCCCTTCTGTGGCTGTGTACATTCACAATGAAAATAACGTTTGGGGGTGGAGCAGGGCACGTTTCTCCCACGTGGGCGAGAGCGGCCGCGTGTCTGCTGGGAGTGTCTCAGAGCAGGCGGCTAGCAGCCCACACTCTCGCGGAACGCGCTGTCTTCAAAGCTCAGCAGGGCTGTTGTGTCACGTCTGGATGCCTTGCTCGCTTGCTAGTAGAGGGCCTCCTGCCTCTGTGTGGTGCCCCAAGCAGCATTCCCCTGGGGCAGGTGAGAGCTCTGTGTATGCGTGTCCCTGGCACTGCCGGACCCTCCAGCTCAGACGGTCTCTGTCCACATCCTGTTTTTCCATAGAAACCAACTGAAGGTTCTGCATTATTTGTTGACTTAAAAAAGCAGCTGTATGTTTCTCTCTGCTCCGTGGAGTACTGAGATGATCATTCTTTAAAGTGCTTGAAGGCCAGTGGGGATCTGGGACCCTGGACTCCGAGGCCACCCTTCAGGCTCTGCAGTCATTCTGGGAATTTCGTGAGCCAGAGTGCATGAATGGGAGGGTGGTGAGCCCTCCCTACTTAGAGATCCTGCTCAGTGTCCAGGATTGCTCCAGGGACTTGAGGGGTGTTCTCAGCATGTCACGAACTAGAGAATTTGTGGCAGGAGAGACCCAGGGTCACTTAACTCTTGCAGGTCTGTCCCTGTGCCAGCATCAAAGTCATGTTCATTCTTAACATCTTTTGTCCAGTTTGCATTTGGGCTAGTAAGTCTGTTTCATGGGTGAAATCAAGCTTGACGCACCTGTGTGGCTGGGCTTTGCTTTCGTGGGAGGTGAGAGTTGTGCATGAGGCCTCAGGTGCCCGAGGCAGGGCCCGACCTGCACCAACTGGGGGAAAGGCTGTGGGACTGGATGTGCTTCTCCGAGAAGGAGGGGTGCTCTGGCTGTGTGGGGTTACAGAGGTGGTAAACTGGGGGACGAGGGCGCAATGATGAGAGAAGACAGAGCACCGTGTTGTATGATCACGCTGTCATCAAGTGTAAACAGAGAGGTCTGTTTATAGAGGTTCGTTTTTATGAGCTACAATTATTATTTCTGGATAATTCTGGTGTATGGTAATCATTAGAGTAAGCTGTGTATCTGATTAAATAAAGAATTTGTCTCTAATTTATGCCAATTTAAAGATGTCTTCTGTGTTCTCTTTGTCTCTGGGGGAGGGGAGGCAGGTTGCTATGGAGACAGCATAAGAGAAAGAGACAGCGAGGAAGCTTAGCAGTTTCGATTTGGAAAATATTTGTGATGTAGGTAATTATATATGTAATAATGTTAGGCAGCAGAGCCATCTGCCTTTGGAAAGACGTGTGTCATGGAATTTTACAGTAAAACAGTGTCTCTGTAAGGCACAAAATGCTACTTGTGTGTTATTAGGATGTTGACATGGTGCACAATAAAGATGCTGTGGAGGCCTGAAATGCTGGCAGGGGTGCAGGCGCTGCGTGCTCTCACGTGCCCCCTACGGAATTTGGGAGCTATCTCCCTTGGAAATAAAACATTTATGCCGTAAGGCTTACCCAAGACTCAGCTGAGTATGTAGCTTGGATCAACTTTAGTCGGGTTAATAACCGATTCTGAGCCATTTCAACAGCGCCATTTTCTCTCTCTCTCTCTCTCTCTCTTTTTTTTTAAGTAGGCGCCACACCCAGCGTAGAGCCCAACACAGGGCTTGAACTCACCACCATGAGATCCAGACCTGATCTGAGATTAAGAGTTGGACGCTTAACCGACTGGGCCTCCCCGGCGCCCCTCTGTCTCCTTTTCTATTAAACTATATCTCGTATTGTTGGGGCCAGTTTAACAAATGGACACATTGGGGTTTACCTCTGTCCTCCTTTTCCCTGGCATTGCTGTTTGGGTTTGCTCTAATTTGGAATTCTTTCTTTTACTCACATGCAGTTGGTAATCTCTCCCTACCCCCACCCCTAACCCTACCCCTAGTTTGAGAATTCTGGTGTGATTGGAAAGACAAGGCACAGCACTTGTTCATTGTGACAGCTCAGCACACGTCTGTCGAATGCCTGTCCAGGCATTGAGCTAGTCCCTCAGCCTTGACAGAGCTTTGCACCCTGAATTTAAGCTCTGCTAAGACATGATGGGATGATTCTGGGGTTCCTCAGTGACTTCTCTACCAGAGCTGAGGTTTTAGTTCATATATTGAGGTGGCAGGTTCTAGATGGATGCACATTCACAGACTTCTGCCATCCAGAGGTGGGGGTGTATTCCTTCCCCTTGAGCCTGGACTCTGGGACAGCTTTGACCTGTAGATTATAGCAGACGTAACTGCCCGTGTCTGGGTCCAGCCTTCAGAGACTAGCAGCCTGTACTTTGTCTCTTGGAACACTTGGCCTGGGAACCTGACCATCCTATGGGGAAGCCCAAGAAGCCCTGGGGAAAGGCCCCTGTGGGGAGGAGCTGGGGTCCTGGCTAAGCTGTGACAGCCAGCATCATGTGTGCTCTGCGAGTGAGCTTCTCACAGGCAGGTCCCCTGGCCCGAACTGACCTGCAAGGCTGTTCTCATGGAGAACAGAGACACACTCTTCCTGCCAAGCCCTATTCAAGCTTCATGTTTGTAAGTAGGGCTGACTCTTGTTTTATGCCACTGAGTTTTGGACTGTAGCAGTAGATAACCAGGACACTTAGTTGTTTCTCTAGCCTCTCTACTGTTGTTCTGGGAGTATGCCAGTGTGGAATAGTCCTTTCATAGGAAGGGAGGTAAACGATACTTGCCTAGGTCATACACATGGTTGACAGATGTCCCAAGGGTGTAGTGCACAGGCAACTCCAGCAGTAGGCAAATTCAGCATAGTTATCTCTTCTCGATAACTTTTGTTTAGAGAAGATCCTGAAAGGGGCCAGTGTGGGTGGATGGAGAAGCTTTGAGGGATCTAGGTCACCTGAGAGTAGTGCGTTTGGCGGAGGGGCTCCAGTGGAGGTCCATCATCGATAGGGACGCACCCAGACTGGACAGAGCTGACCATGGCATTGGGTCAAATCAAACCCACACCCTTGACTCCTCTTTTCCTAAATGCTCCAGGTTGGATGAAGTTTTCTTGTGGGCACAGCCAGCTACTCAATGTGCTAGTCTGGGGTTGGTTCTGTGTTTACTTAGCCATTCTTAGGATGAGCATATTGGGCCTTTGGTGAGTAATTTATGCAAAGGATAAAGGAGACAAACCATAAGTGACTCTTAATCTCACAAAACAAACTGAGGGGTGATGGGGGGAGGGGGGTCGGGAAAGGGGGGTGGAGTAATGGACATTGGGAGGGTATGTGCTATGGTTAGTGCTGTGAAGTGTGTAAACCTGGTGATTCACAGACATGTACCCCTGGGGATAAAAATACTTTAATGTTTATAAAAAATTAAAAAAAAAAAAAAGAAGACCCATCAGTTCTGTCTTTTTCTCTCTGCACTGTGGTCTGGCTGCCATTGTTGGGTAGCTGAGGCCTGATGGTCTGATATCCTCTGGAGTCATGAGGTATTTCTGGACTATGAGAAAACAAAGAGGTCATCAGATTTTGAAGTTTCTTCCAGCTGGGTCATGTGCACGTGACCTCGGCAACTTGACCAACTTTTCTTGGCTACAGGGATTTGCTGGCAAGTGTGTAAGTCAGTTCTCTGGAAAAAAGCTCTGATGGCATGTGCCAGTTTGGCGGTATAAACACATCCATCACGGCAGATTCCAAGCCACCAACTCACGTGATGTCACTGAGCTAGGGAGAGATGTGCGTCATTGGCTCACCTGGCCCAGTGCAGGTGGCTCTGGCCCTGGTCCTGGGCACAATGAGGGAATGAGGTCAGTGTGAGGTGTGTGTGCACGCGTATCTGTGTCACGTTATCTGAGTAAACGTGCCTGCTCTCCTGGGGCAGATATTCCTTCCTTTTGGGCTTTCTGTCCTTTCTTCCTTTTTGGTGTTAAAATCACTTTTGTTTTAAGAGTTGATTTGTTATTTTTATTGTGGTAAAATACGCATAACACAAAATGGACCACTTTAGCCATATTTAAGTGTGCAATTCAGTGGCATTAACATCCACAGTATTATGCAACTACCACCATGATCCTTTTCCAGAGCTTTTTCGTCATCCCAAACAGAAACCCTGTACCCTTTTCACAGTCCTTCCTCATTCCCTCCTTCCCCCAGCTTCCTGGTAACCTCTGTTCTACTTTCTCCCTCTATGAATTTGGCTGTTCATATAAGTGGAATCATACCATATGATGTAGCACATGTCAGAATGTCCTTCCTTTCAAAGACTGAATAGAATTCCTTTGTATGTACAGGCTACATTTTGCATATCCATTTATTCATCATTGGACATTTGAGTTGTTTCCAGCTTTGGACTCTGTGAATTATGCTGCTGTGAACATGGGTCTCTAAGTACCTATTTGAGTCCCTGCTTTTCTGTTTTTTGAGCATAAAACTAGGAATAATATTCCAAGACTTTTAATGCAACTGGTCTATTAAAGTCCAAAATGGGGAACCACTGGTCTTCTCAGTTTTTCATTCTTGTATGTGGGAATTGAGCCCAGAGAGGCTAGATGCTATTTTCCAAATTGCCTGGCTAATGAGTGGCATAGTAGGTCCTGGAACCCAAATCCTTGGGGAACAGGGTTGGCTGGAGTGACATGAAGTGAACAACTGGAATGAGCATCTGAGCTTGGAGCAAATGGTCTGAACGGGGCAGTTAGCCGATTTTTCCTGACACCTGCAAGCACGCAGGAGGAAGCTCTTGATCAACCCTGTCCCAACTCAGGGAGGTATCTGGCCGGGCTGGACACAGTGGGGAGGTGGAGTCTGGTGAGCCTTTTCCAGTGAGCAGTCAAAGGGAGGAAGCTGGATTTCCTACTGAGGTTCTCTTGGTCCAGACAGGGAGAAATGCTACAGAGCTTTCGACTCTCCCTGTTTTTAAAACACGAGTCACTATAAAACATAGTATTTTATTTTATTTCTTAAAGATTTGTTTATTTGAGAGAGAAATAAAGTGCGTGTGCACGTGCACACCTGTGCACATACATGTGTGAGTGTGAGCAGGGGGAGGGAGAAAGAAGGGAAAGAATCTCTAGCAGACTGTGCATTGAGTGGGAGCCAATGTAGGGCTTGATCTCGGGACCCTGAGATCATGGCCTGAGCCAAAGCCAGGAGTCAGACACTTAACCGACTAAGCCACCCAGACATAGTATTTTAAATTGAAAAATTAGTTTATAAATCCATGTAAGAAAGTTTCCTTTTAATTGAAAAGAGAAAAACCCCGTGGTGGAGTTACTCCTGTCCTCAACCTGCCAGGGCAACCTTCCAGGCTCGCTTCCTACCTCTGCAGGGGGACAGGAGTTGTCTGCTCAACTCTGTCACCTCTCAGGGCACGGGCTTTGCTGGTGGCCGATGCGTCTATTTTGCTTGGCTCTGGTCTTCTGTAGAGAGTGTATCTACTTTGATTAACACACCCGTTTATGCATATCTGTGGGGTCTCTGGAGAAAACATTACTTGCAGAATTAAGCTCAATTAAAGGGGAGTTGAGCCCTGCCAATAGGCCTGAAAGCTGATGGGGGATGGCTCAGCGGCAGAGATAAAAAGCAAGGAGGCAACCATGATAAATGGCAGGATGGGAAGTGGGAAGGGGGTGCCCCACCATTGCAGCAGGCGTTGGTTACAAGCCTGGGTTTTGTTTAACATCTTTATTAATGATGTTGGAAGCATCAGTAAACAGCAATTTAATGAAATTCACAGATGATGCCAAATCGAGAGGTGTTAAAAACAGCAGTGAAGGCAGAGCAAAGCCCTGGAGAGGGTAGAAAACTGGAGAGGACATAGCATGGGCCTTGTTGAAGAAAAACATAGACAGGGAACAAGCAGAGGGAGGGAAGGAACCAGCCTGCACAGGGGTTTAACAGGAAGGTGAGCATCAGGACAGCTAAGGGGCCATTGCTGATGGGGAGAGATGAGCTTAGAACACCATGGCTCTGATTAAGGAGCGCACAAGATGTGATGAGCCCTGGGTGTTACACACAGCTGATGAATTATTGAATTGAGCTCTACATCTGAACTAGAGATGTACTATATGTTGCCTAATTTCATTTAAATTTTAAAAAAGGAGAAGAAAGAACACGATGGCCATGGGGAATGTTAAAGATGCAAAGACCAGTGGTATTCTTGCATTCCCCACCCTTCTGTCACTTCTTAGAAACCTGAATGCAGAGTCCATTGGTTCAATAAGCAATTCAATGAATACTTGTTTTGGCACAGCTGGGCCAGCTTCAGAATTCCGGGAAGATATCCAAGCTTCAGGGGTGATTCTGTGTTTGGTGAATGGGTTGGTGGGTGTGGTTTGCCTGGTGAGGGTTTGGAATCATGGCCCTGGGTGAGGTATGGTTTTGTTTGGCTTCTAGCTGACTTGTCAGGGTCCCAGGCCACTGGTGTCTCACTTGGAATTCTCTCCAATCTCTCTCTCCAATTCCATGAAGTAAGGCTCCCCAGAAAAGGCTAAGGAAGGTAAATTGACTATAGTTAAATTCTAGTACAGGTGGCCTAAGTGAAGAGACTGCTTTGACCCATCATAGCTGATTAATAGTCCCAACTTGGACATTTCATTTAGGACCTTGACATGGAGAAACAATATAACAGTCTCAAAATGAACCCATTCTAATCACTGTGGCAGCTTATGGGGCTTAATTAGAGCACCAAGGAAGGCCTAGCATTGCTTTCCTGTCTGGTAAGAGAAATGAGATGTAGCTGGGGAGCTTATATGGCATAGCCACTATCCGAGACTGGGCACTGAGAGAACAAGGGAGCACCAGACACAAGCGAACTTCTGTCTGGTGGGGAAGAAAAATGGTTGGAATATGATGTGACAAATGATAGGACAGACATCTTGCCCAGGCTCCCTGGAGGAGGCCCTGCCCTGAGAGCTAAGCAAGTAGAAATGATGTTCTGAGGGGGCAGAGGAAACAGTCTGGATGCAAGTTCAGAGCAATCTACTAATGTAGTATGTAGAGATGTCATTTGGATGCTCTTGGCTACACCCAACTGAAAGTGGTTTAAATCGTAGGGAAACTCATGATCTCATTTGGCAAGAACTCTGGGAGTAAATGGCTCCAGGGTTGGACCTGGGGTCAAAGATGTCCTCAAGGATGCAAGCTCTTCCTCCCACTCTATCTACCACACCCAGGCTGTCCCTCACAGTGGAAGATGGCTGATACAGCCCAGGCATTGTGTCCTCCAATGATGAAGTCCCGTGACAGATGGAAGGGCCAGAGCTCGTGGAGCTGCTCTCCATTTATGAGAGAAGAGAATTTTCCCCTTGCATCTCACTGGTGGGAATGTGGCCATAGGGTCTGCAAGGGAGTCTGGGAAAGTGAGTGCTGGGCATTTTCAGCCTCTGTCTCAGGCATAGGCTCTTAAAGCAAGAATGATGGGGTCATTGGGGGAGGGATGGATGTCGGTGGGGGGCGTACCTGCTATGTTGGCTACAGCAGGCCCAGAGGAGTCGTATCAGGACTGTGGATCATGAGTGTGGACAGGCAGTTGGGATTGGGTTAAAGGGGGTCTCATGGGCCACATTCTGGAGTCTGACTTTATCCTTGTCCTTGAGTGGGAGACCATGGTTTTAAAGAGCAGTGGGACAGGATCACTCTGGTTACAGGGTGGTAGATGGCAGGGAGGTGTGGTTAGGGGACATGCATGTAGTTAGGAGGTTATTTTAGTAATCCAGGTGGGTGATAGTACTAGATAGTACTAGAGTGCAGAGATGGCTGCCTCAGTGACCCCTCGAGGGGTCTTAAAGTTAGGCCCTGAGGCGAGATTTGATGATTGGATTGAATGTGGGGCCAGGGAAAGGAGAAAGTCTGAAATGTGCCCCATGTTTTTGGTTTGAGTAAATGAAACAGGGACAACATGCAGGTGATCAGGCTCAGAGAGAGGAAAAGACAGGGTTTTCTATGATTTGTTTAGATATACAGACTTGTACCTGTGCTACATATAACATCAGAAGTGGTTGGACAAAACAAGCTAAGATGTAGACTGGAAATAGAGCTTCAACACATGGTTTATGGTTAAAACCACAGAAGGGGATGGGCACCTAAAGCAGGTGATGGAGGAACTAGGCAGAAGGACTCATGTGCTCCTTCTGAAAGTACCTGTCATGATGGCTGAATAGAAGAGGAGCCCAAGGGCCGCAAAGGTGAGGCAAGAGCCTGGAGAGGTCCGGGCTCTGAGCACCAAGGAACAGAGATGTTGAGATAGGAGTGAGGGCCAGGATGGCCAGGTGCTGTAGGAGTGAGCAGTGAGATAGGGTTAGGCATTCTGTTGACAAGAAGCAACAGGATAGGGACTCTTTTTGAAGAAGGACATCAGACTCTTAACTTCCCCTGGAAGAAGGGTAAGCCTGACCTTCTAGCTCACACTGCCAGTGCTTCTGGGAACTCCACCACCAGAAAGCTGGGGTCTGGCTACTATTTCATGCATGACCTTGAACCAGTCACTGCCCCTCTCTTCACCTTACTTCCTCATCTGCCAAGGGAACAAGGTCTGTGGGCCTCAGGGAGCCGAGGCTATGGAGGGTGGGAAGGTGAGCAGGGAGGCTTTGGGAAGTGGAAGGCCCAGTGGGGAAGCCACAGAGATGTGGGGTGAGGCAGAAGGGCTCTCAGGTGGAGCCAAGGACCAGGCAGGGCCTGCCTGTTCTGGTGGGGACCACCGCTCCATGAGAACCAGCCAGCCATTGTGGTAACACAATGCCTTAATGGCAGAATGAGGTATCAGATAATCTGGGAAGCAACTTTGGTACTTCTAAATCTAGTAATTGTGGCTTTTATTTATTTTATATTTTTTAATTTTTTAAAGTAGGTTCCATGCCCAGCATAGAGCCAGATGCGGGGCTTGAACTCACGACCCTGAGATCAACACCTAGCTCGGATCAAGAGTCAGATGCTTAACCCACAGGTCACCCAGGCACTCCTAATTCTGGACTTAAAAAAAAAAAATGAGCAGCATTAAATTTTCAGCTGAGATTACGAAGTGTCGCAATTTACTCTGCTAAAACATTTTGCGTGTCTCTCTGTCTCTTTCTCTTCCTCTCTCTCTCAGAGCATTTGTCACTTGTGATAACAAGTCTGCAGTTCATCCCCTAGCTAACTCCAGGTGGGGAGGGAATGGAAGGGGGAGAAGGCAGCTTTGGGTCCTGGGAGAAGAAGGGACAATGAGTCTTCATTGCACAACTATTTTCTTGGTTAAAATCATGACAGTCAATTTAACGCAGGGGAAGAGAGTTGCTCTATCGAGAAGAAACGTTTTGACGAAGATCAATGAATCTAGATGATCTGTAAAATATGCAGTTTAGCCGACCTCTTCACAAAACACTTTAAACCTTTGGAAGAGCAGCAGGGGGAAAATGAGTCCATTTAAGCAGCGTGTTTCCTGGGAGCGCACTGTGAATTCTGTGCACGTGACCTCCGTGGAGAGCAGCCTGTCTCAGGCACTTGCTGTGTGGCTCTGGAGAGAGCCTTCCGGGATGAGCTTTGTTGTTGCTGATGCCGGGGTCCCAGCAGTGGGGATTTATTCTTCCCGGGGATGTTGCTTATTGGAATGAGCTGCTGGAATCGTACGGTGTGCCATGTGCTTACCCTTCGACCTCATCGGAGACACTGCACACAGTTGTTTCTGAGGGTGGAGGGCGAAGCTAGACTCGGCCCCTGTGTGGGTTCTACTAGTTTGTCCCATTTCCTTCTTCTGGGACGTTAGGAATCCTGAGAACACACAACAGGGGGTCCGCTCAAAGCCACAGGTGTATGTTCAGCTCCCGCTGTGCCAGGGCCATGGGGGGTCGCATGGGCCTTTGGGTCAGTGGTTGAGTGCTGAGTTCCCAGGCTCCTTCACTTCCACACCTCATGCTTCACAGACCTACCTGGTCACCGGGGAGGAGAGGGTTCCAGGCAGATAGTAGCTAGTTAACCTGAGCAGCGAACACGTCAGCCTCACAGGGCGAGCACAGACCTGGCTACAGCACAGAGGGGAGAGCAAGATGGGAGCCAGCAGGCCCTGGGACACTTGGCCACGGTCGAGTTTGGCCCAGAAAGAGTAGCCACCACCGCCTCACAGCCTCCTTCGGATCCTGAGCAAATTCCTCCCCAGCCAAGTCTAGGGGATACTAGGAAGCCTAGTTCCCAGCCTCAGGAGCACTCCTGGGACGGAAGTATTTATCAGCCTCATTATCTCCTTGAAACCCGTACTCAAAGCAGTCCCCTGTGTTAAAGTGGTTAGAGCCCCTTTACAGAGGAGGAACCGGAGTCCCAAGGAGTAAGTCACGTGAGGACGGCCCCACCTCTGGTCAGGGAGCTGCAGAACCCTGTGCTCTTTCCCTTCTGGAAAAGCCTGAGGGTGGTGCCAGGTGTCTGACACCGGGGCTGGTGGACTGTCTGACTGTAAGGCTCTGCAGGGAGCCGCCCGGGCCCCTCACTGTGGACCTACCCTCCTCCCCGCTCCAGGTGGGTGTCCTTGGGGTTCCAAAGGTGGGTCAGACTGCAGAGTCACAATTGTCTGATTGTCTTCTAGAACTTGATTTAAAGCAGCATAGAAATATCTGTTTTTTACTTGTGCTAAATTACACATAAATTTTACCATTTTAAGTACTCTTAAGTATACAGCTCTGTGACCTTAAATACATCCGTGCTATTGTGCATCCGTCACCGGCATCGGTCTTCACGACTTTTTCATCTTGCATGACTGAAACTCTTCCCATCCCACACCAACTGCCCCTCTCACTCCTCCAGCCCTGGCACCCCACGTCCTCCTGCAGAAGTCTCTGCAGGATGATCCTGGGACCTGATGTGAGTGGGATCATACAGTATTCGCCCTTTGGTGACCGGCTCATTTCCCTGTCCTCAAGATTCACCAGTGACATAGCACATTACTGGATCACCTTCCTTTTGGAGGAATGTATGGGTAGCCCATATTTTGTTTATCCATTTGTCTGTCAAGGTTTGCTCTTGTAAAAATATTTTTATAGGCTCTATTCTGGGAGCAATAACTCACTTAATACAGTTTAATCTTTCCACTGAACCTTCTGAGTATGCTTTGTTATTATTTTTAGTCCTCAAACACTCGGGCGTCTTATCTGTAGATACACAGTTGGGGCTGCGGTTAATGTACATGAGTGAGGGGACAGCTCGGCTCCCAGGTGAACATCACTGGCTGACAGTTTTTTTTTTTTTTAAGATTTTATTTATTTATGTGAGAGAGAGAGCATGTAAGAGTATGACTGGGGACCAGGGTGGGGTTGGGTGCTGAGTGGCAGGGGGGAGAGGGAGAAGCTGACTTCCCACCAAACAGGGAGTCCAATGACATGGGACTCGACCCCAGGACCCCGGGATCATGACCCGAGTCCCAGGACCCCAGGAAAATGACCTGAGCTGAAGGCAAACACTTACACTCTGAGCCACCCAGGTGCCCCTGGCTGTCAGCTCTTAATTTGTTCCTCCGGGACCATGGCCCGTCCTCTAGCCCTGGCATGTGAGCCATCCCTGGTCCCAAACTTACTCTGCTCAGCTGCTTTCCTTCTCCAGCTCAGAGTTTAGGGCCAGGGTTGAAAGATAGGCTTACTCCTCATCTTTTAATAGGAGGAAATCCTCTTGGCCAGGTATCTTTAGGGTGCTTGGCCTCAGGGCAGGGTTTTCCTTCCTCTGACTTCCTATATCACACATGTTGGTTAGACACGCTCCGTCCACCAGGATGGGGACGAGGAGGATGGACACAGGAGTCGCCAGCAAGGACACTAATGTTCCAAGGCCTCTGGGGAAAGGAGAGCTATTGCTTAAGACCACATAACCATAGCCTAACAATAAGAGCCGATTATTCTCCCTACTCGATTAAATTAATGTGAGGCTGGGAGTGTTGGTGGGGCAGGCTGGGCCCACTTGTTGTTACCAGCTGTGGAGGCCCGGAGTGTCCCAGGCTTGTAAAGCCTCCAGCCTACATTGTACCATCTACAAACACCCCTTCATGTGGGCTGCCTTCTAGAGCAGCCGGGACCCCACCTATATACCCTCAAAGTCATCCCAGGGCTACTTCAGTGCCTCTCGCCATGCCCCAATCCACCAGAAGGCTCTAAAAGCTCTATTTGTAAGCTAAAGTCCTCTAACAGAGCTTAAAAAACAACAGCCTGAGCTACAAGTAATAAACCTTAAATATCTAAGGCTGGTAAGCAGCTGCTGAAAGGCAGGCTTCCCAGGTCTCAGACACACCCCTCATTCCTGTCGCTCACTTTCTTCCCTTGTCCTGCCTGTCCTAAATGAGGAGAGGTGTTGGTGTTCCACCTCTGTTTTCCTTTGCACAGGCTTGGCCATGTCTTGCAGGTTCCTGGCCAGGTATGAGGGTTCCTGGCAACATCTGCACGTTCCTGGCCACGTCTGTGGGTTCCTGGCCAGCTAATGTTCCTTCACCCCATGCAGCCTTTGTCACTAGGTGAGGCACAGTTCATGGGGCATATATGGAGCCCTTTGCAGACCAGAATGCTGCCTGTCACGTGCATGATTAATGTGGGCAGAGGGTTGGCGAGGGCACAGGTGGCTTTTAAACTTATTCTCCCTTTGGCCTATTCTGACTTTCTCACCGGTGTGGAGGACACAGGCCAGGCTCTTACACAGAAATGATTGTGTGAGACCTTCCTTCCCTGTCTCACTTATTTATGCTGTGCCTAATTTCTATGTTCGAAGCTTCTTACAAGGAGAGGAAAATACGGTAGAAAAGGAAACAGAGAATGCAGTTTCTACTGGAAGTGGGAGTGTCAGGGTGGCCGTTGGGGAGGAGCAGTGGTTGGGCAGGGGAGGCCCAGGACCTGCCCAAGCCCAGCCCACAGCCAGTAGGCTGTATAACTCCAGAAGACCGCTGTGCTGTCCTTTGGTCACAGTGTGGGGGTCGAACTTGCCATCAGACTGCCCACCCCCAACCCCGATGGGGCATGTCTTCACGACTCCACACAAAAGGAGCTGCTCGATTCCTGGAGACCTTCCGGGGCAGCTCATCCCGGAGTGCTCGAGTGACCCTCCCCCTCCAGGGTTTCTGCTCTTGCTCCTGTCCCCTGGGACATTTGGATGTCCACCTGGGCATTTGGACTTTGCAGAGAATAACGTACACACTGAGGGTGGGCCATGGTGAAGGTGACCATAGTTGACAGGCTAATAGAGGGTGTTGGATACTAAGTTGAGACAGAAAACTTAATCTCCTTTCTGCCCTTAAAAAAAAAAACAAAAACAAAAAAACAATTCCTTCCTGGCCTCACCAACTTTCTAAGATGCATGACAAAGCCTGTTTTAATCAGGTCTCATTCATATGACACGGCACCAGAAAGGACCTCATTTCAGTATTTGGAACTTCTTGGCTCTCCTGCCCTTGTTTTTGTGGCTGAAAGGAATGTGTGGATTTCTCCTACTTCACTAGAAACTGTCCTTCTTTTGATTTGAAATACGAGCTTCTGAGTTGCTGGATGGAATGTTCTAGAAATAGCCTCTGAGTGAAAATGTTATGCTTAACAAAACTGGGCTTCAGTTTCCACTTCCTCTCTGCTGTATAGCCTATGTGGTGCTGCTTACTAGGCAGAAACAAGGGAGCAGATGAAAGGTGTGTGTTACTAGCACCTGTGACCACAAAATCAGACAATAGACCTTTTCATCTCCCAGGCAAAACAGAGCCTTACTGCCCCCCTCTCTTAGTCAAAAAGCAACACCAAGCTGCAGTTCAGGTGCATGTGGTACAGCGCAGTGGAGTGTGGTGCTGTTTTCCTATCGTCGTGGGAGCCTTGCTTCGGCATCTTGTTCTCTAAGTGAAAACAAAAGGAGCTACTTACTAGGGCTCTACTACATTTGCTGTTTATTTAATGCTCCTCTGCCTGGCCATAATTACATTTGAAGTGATTCATTAAAAAAAATGATTAACACAATTAGAAAAATAAAAATGAAGAAGGAGATTAGGTCAAGGGGGAGAACAGGGCTAGGAAGGTCCCATGTGCCCAGAGAAGAAATTAGGATTCAACACATTTTCTGAATTCCAAGTTTAGAGCTTGGTGGCCAAAGGGAAAAGGCAGGGAGTTTGGAAGTCCCAAGGAATTGTGTGTCCACGAGACTGAGGTATTCTTTCTCCCATGATGGGCAGACATGGATGAGCACTAAGGGCAGAAGGAACATTTCCATTTCAATCCTATGAAAGCCCACAGCTTTGGCCACAGAGACGAGTGATCCCCAGTTACATGGTGGAGATGGACACAGAAGAGTAACAGTGAGGATGGCAGGTGGTTTCCCAAGACTTTGTGCTACACTCTCATGGGCATGGCTACTTCTCCTTCATGACAACCCTACGAGGTAGGGCATGGATGGTCTCTATTTTGCAGTTGAAAAAACTGGGGTTCAGAGAGGTTAGGCAACCCATCCCATGAAGTCACAGCTTGAAACAGCAGAGATTTGACCCCAGCACCAGTGCCCTTAACCTGAGTTCATGAAGCTTGTTTTCACACCTGCAAGTCAGAACCAGCAGCAGAACATTTGTGTGTGTGTGTGTGTGTGTGTGTGTGTGTATCTGGAGTAGCATTTCTCAAACTTGTGCATGTATCAAGATCACGTGGGGCTTGTGAAAATGCAGATTGCTGTTCCCCCACCCCTGAGTTTCAATGCAGCAGGTCTATGTCTGGATGGGGCCTTCTCACAACCTACATTTCTCACAAGTTCCCAGGGAACGCTGGTGCTACTGACCTAGGGAGTGCTCTCCGAGAATCACCGGTATGAAACACCTTTTTTCCTTTGTGCCTGTCACTCCCTTTCCATTTTTATTGATGTTGCCATGTGTTTTGTCCCTTCCCTCACATGGGGAACACAGCTCTAGATTGATCTACAGATGGTAGGACTGAGCATCAAGGCAGTAAGGGATCTCCCTAGGGTCACCTACATGAGACGGGAAAGGATGGAGAGACCAAGGACAAGGCTCCCTAAGTACTTTGTGACCCATGGGGACCCAAGTGACAAGGGGGCAGGCAAGGGTGGGTGATGACATAGTTACAATGTCCATTCTTCTGGGTGGGGGGAGGGGCATGTGCCAGCCTCTTTAGGACCCCCATGTGCTTCCATCTTATTTACTTGGCCAGAATCAGGTGAGAGCTCTGCCTTCTCTGCTGGCATCTAAACTTGTAGACTGGTATGTTTCTTCTCCTTTCTTTTTTGGGAAATTATGATATTTATGGGAACTGACCCTTATTTCTATTTAGAGTACTACTGGGGGCTTAAGTCCTCACTTAACTGACATTGATTTGGGTGATTTTCAACTTGCCTTCAACTGGTGGCCCACTTGATCAGCCTTGCAAAATCCCAGTCTCCCTTGTCCCACGTGTCATCTGTAGAAGGGTGTGGAGGGGGCACCATTGCTTAGAGAATCGGAGGACCATAGGGTTTGCAGGAGAGCTTCCTCAAAGGTATCCAGCAGAATTCTTTATTTTCATTTTTATTTTTTTATTAACATATAATGTATTATTTGCCCCAGGGGTACAGGGCTGTGAATCATCAGGCTTACACATTCCACAGCACTCATCATAGCACATAACCTCCCCAATGTCCATAACCCAGCCACCCTATCCCTCCCCTCCCTACCCCCCAGCAACCCTCAGTTTGTTTCCTGAGATTAAGAGTTTCTCTTATGGTTTGTCTCCCCCACCCCATCCTATCTTATTTCCTTTTTCCCTCCCTTCTCCCCAGAACACCCACCCTGCCTCTCAAATTCTTCATATCAGAGAGATCATATGATAATTGTCTTTCTCTGATTGACTTATTTCCTTTAGCGTAATGCCCTCTAGTTCCATCCACATTGGCAAGATTTCATTTCTTTTGATGGCTGCATAGTATTCCATTGTAGATATATACCACATCTTCTCTAGCCATTCATCTGTTGATGGACATCTAGGATCTTTCCATAGTCTGGCTATTGTGGACATTGCTGTTATAAACATTCAGGTGCACGTGCCCCTTCAGATCCCTACATTTGTATCTCTAGGATAAATACCCAGTAGTGCGATTTCTGGGTCATAGGGTAGCTCTATTTTCAACTTTTTGAAGAACCTCCATACTGTTTTCCAGAGTGGCTGCACCAGCTTGCAGTCCCACCAACAGTGTGGGAGGGTTCCCCTTACTCTGCATCCTCGCCAACACGTTGTTTCCTGACTTGTTAATTTTAGCCATTCTGACTGGCGTGAGGTGGTATCTCACTGTGGTTTTATTTGTATTTCCCTGATGCCAAGTGATGTTGAATACTTTTTCATGTGCCTGTTGGCCATCTGGATGTCTTCTTTGCAGAAATATCTGTTCATGTCTTCTGCCCATTTCTTTTTCTTTTTTTTTTAAGATTTTATTTATTTATTTGACAGAGAGACATCACAAGGAGGCAGAGAAGCAGGCAGAGAGAGAGGAAGGGAAGCAGGCTCCTTGCTGAGCAGAGAGCCCAATGCGGGGCTCGATCCCAGAACCCTGGGATCATGACCTGAGCCGAAGGCAGAGGCTTTAACCCACTGAGCCACCCAGGTGCCCCCTTCTGCCCATTTCTTGATTGGATTATTTGTTCTTTGGGTGTTGAGTTTGAGAATTTTTTTCTAGATTTTGGATACTAGCCCTTTACCTGATAATGTCATTTGCAAATATCCTCTCCCATTTTGTCAGTTGCCTTTTGGTTTTGTTGACTGTTTCCTTTGCTGTGCAAAAGCTGTTGATCTTGATGAAGTCCCAGTAGTTTATTTTTTCCCTTGCTTCCCTTCCCTTTGGCGATGTTTTTAGGAAGAAGTTGTTATGGCGGAGGTCGAAGAGGTTGTTGTCTGTGTTCTTCTCAAGGATTTTGATGGCTTCCTGTCTTACACTGAGGTCTCACTGTGAGTCTGTTTTTGAGTGTGGTGTAAGGAAATGGTCCAGTTTCATTCTTCTGTATGTGGCTGTCCAGTTTTCCCAACACCATTTGTTGAAGAGACTGTCTTTTTTCCACTGGACATTCTTTCCTGCTTTTGTCAAAGATTAGTTGACCATAGAGTTGAGGGTCTATTTCTGGGCTCTCTATTCTTTTCCATTGATCTATATGTCTGTTTTTGTGCCAGTACCATACTGTCTTGATGATGACAGCTTTGTAATAGAGCTTAAAGTCTGGAATTGTGATGCCACCAACTTTGGCTTTCTTTTTCAACATTCCTCTGGCTATTCGAGGTCTTTTCTGGTTCCATATAAATTTTAGGATTACTTGTTCCATTTCTTTGAAAAAAATTGATAGCATTTTGATAGGGATTGCATTAAATGTGTAGATTGCTTTAGGTAGCAAAGACATTTTCACAATATTTGTTCTTCCAATCCATGAGCATGGAACATTTTTCCATTTCTTGTGTCTTCCTCAGTTTCTTTCATGAGTATTCCATAGTTTTCTGAGTACAGATTCTTTGCCTCTTTGACTAGGTTTATTCCTGGTATCTTATGGTTTTGGGTGCAATTGTAAAAGGAATCAACTCCTTAATTTCTCTTTCTTCTGTCTTACTGTTGGTGTATAGAAATGAAACTGATGGGAGCCTGGGTGGCTCAGTGGGTTAAAGCCTCTGCCTTCGGCTCAGGTCATGGTCTCAGGGTCCTGGGATCGAGCCCTGCATCGGGCTCTCTGCTCGGCAAGAAGCCTGCCTCCTCTCCCTCTCCCTCTCTCTCTCTCTCTCTCTGCCTGTGTCTCTGCCTACTTGTGGTCTCTGTCTGTCAAATAAATAAATAAAATCTTTAAAAAGAAAAAAAATGCAACTGATTTCTGTGCATTGATTTTATATCCTGACACTTTACTGAATTCCTGTATAAGTTCTAGCAGTTTTGGAGTGGAGTCTTTTAGGTTTTCCACATAAAGTATCATATCATCTGCAAAGAGCGAGAGTTTGACTTCTCCTTTGCCAATTCGGATGCCTTTTATTTTGTTTTGTTGTCTGATTCTTGAGGCTAGGACTTCTAGTACTATATTAAATAGCAGTGGTGATAATGGACATCCCTGCCATGTTCCTGACCTTAGCAGAAACGCTCTCAGTTTTTCTCCATTGAGAATGATATTCGCTGTGGGTTTTTCATAGATGGCTTTGATGATATTGAGGTACCTCTGTCCCTACACTTTGAAGAGTTTTGATCCAGAAAGGATGCTGTGCTTTATTCAAATGCTTTTTCTACATCTATTGAGAGGATCATATGGTTCTTATTCTTTCTTTTATTAGTGTATTGTATCACATTGATTGATTTGTGGATGTTGAACCAACCTTGCAGCCCAGGACTAAATTTCACTTGGTGGTGGTGAATAATCCTCTTAATGTACTGTTGGATCCTATTGGCTGGTATTTTTGGTGAGAATTTTTGCATCCATGTTCATCAAGGATATTGGTCTGTAATTCTCCTTTTTAGTGGGGTCATTGTCTGGTTTGGGGATCAAGGTAATGCTGTCCTCATAAAATGAGGCTGGGTGTTTTCCTCCCATTTCTATTTTTTGGAACGCTTTCAGGAGAATAGGTATTAATTCTTCTTCACATGTTTGGTAGAATTCCCCTGGGAAGCCATCTGTCCTGGGCTCTTGTTTGTTGGGAGATTTTTGATGAGTGCTTCAATCTCCTTACTGGCAATCGGTCTGTTCAGGTTTTCTATTTCTTCCTGGTTCAGTTTTAATAGTTTATATGTCTCTAGGAATGCATCCATTTCTTCTCGATTGTCATATTTGCTGGTTTGTAATTGCTCCATAATATGCTCTTATAATTATTTGTATTTCTTTGGTGTTAGTTGTGATCTCTCCTCTTTCATTCATGATTTTATTAATTTGGGTCCTTTCTCTTTTCTTTTTGATAAGTCTGGCCAGGGCTTTATCAATCTTATTAACTCTTTCAGAGAACCCAGCTCCTAGTTTCATTGATTTGTTCTACTGTTCTTTTGGTTTCTATTTCATTGATTTCTGCTTGATCTTTATTAATTCTCTTCTTCTGCTGGGGTTAGGCTTTCTTTGCTGTTCTTTCTCCAGCTCCTTTAGGTTAGGTTAGGTTGTGTACTTGAGACTTTTCTTGTTTCTTGATACAGGCTTGTATTGCTATATACTTTACTCTCAGGACCGCCTTTGCTGTGTCCCAAAGATTTTGAACAGTTGTGTTTTCATTTTCATTTGTTTCCATGAATTTGTTTTAAATCTTTAATTTCCTCATTGACTCATTCATTCTTTAGTAGGATGCTCTTTTGCCTACATGTATTTGAGTTTTTTCCAACTTTCCTCTTGTGACTGAGTTCTAGTTTCAAAGGACTGTGGTCTGAAAAATATGGAGGGAATGATCCCAATCTTTTGGTAGCAGTTGAGACCTGATGTGATCTATTCTGGAGCATGTTCTATGTGCACTAGAGAAGAATGTGTATTCTGTTGCTTTGGGATGGAATGTTCTGAATATATCTGTATGTCCCTCTGGTCCAGTGTGTCATTTAAAGCCTTTATTTCCTCATCTGTCTTTTGCTTAGATGATCTGTCCATTTCATTGAGGGGTTGTTAAAGTCCCCTACTATTGTTGTATTATTGTTGTTGTGTTTCTTTGATTTTGTTATTAACTAGTTTATATAATTGGCCACTCCCATCTTAGGGGCATAGATATTTAAAATTGTTAGATCTCCTTATGGGACAGACCCTTTAAGTATGATATAGTGTCCTTCCTCATCTCTTATTATAGTCTTTGGCTTAAAATCTAATACATCTGATACAAAGATTGCCACCCCAGCTTTCTTCTGATGTCCATTAGCATGGTAAATTATTTTCCACCCCCTCACTTTCAATCTGGAGTTGTCTTTGGGTCTAAAATGAGTTTCTTGTAGACAGCATATCAATGAATCTTGTTTTTTTAATCCATCCTGATACCCTGTGTCATTTGATTAGGGCACTTAGCCCATTTACATTCAGGGTAACTATTGAAAGATATGAATTTAGTGCCATTGTTTTGCCTGTAAGGTGACTGATACTCTATATTGTCTCTCCTCCTTTCTGGTCTGTTACTTTTAGTCTCTCTTTGCTTAGAGGATGCCTTTCAATGTTTCCTGTAAGGCTGGTTGGTGTTTGCAAATTCTTTTAGTTTTTGTTTGTCCTGGAAGCTTTTTATCTCTCCTTCTATTTTCAATGACAGCCTAGCTGGATATAGTATTATTGGCTGCATATTTTTCTCATTTAGTGCTCTGAATATAACATGCCAGTCCTTTCTGGCCTGCCAGGTGTCTATGGATAGGTCTCTTGCCAATCTAATATTTCTACCATTGTATGTTACACATCTCTTGTCCCGAGCTGTCTTCAGGATCTTCTATTTGTCACTGAGACTTGTACATTTCAGTATTAGATGATGGGTGTGGACCCATTTTTATTGATTTTGAGGGGGGTTCTCTGCACCTCCTGGATTTTGATGCTTGTTCCCTTCGCCAAATTAGGGAAATTATCTGTTATAATTTGTTCTAGTATACATTCTGCCCCCCTCTCTCTTTCTTCTTCTTCTGGGATCCCAATTATTCTAATTTTGTTTCATCTTATGGTATCACTATCTCTCAAATTCTCCCCTTGTGGTCCAGTAGTTGTTTGTTTCTCTTTTGCTCAGCTTCTTTATTCTCCATCATTTGGTCTTCTATATCACTAATTCTCTCTTCTGCCTCATTTATCCTAGCAGTAAGGACCTCCATTTATGATTTCACCTTGTTAGTAACTTTTTTTATTTCAACTTGGTTAGATTTTAGTTCTTTTATTTCTCCAGAATGGGATTTTATTTCTCCAGAACGGAATTCTCTAGTATCTTCCATACTTTTTTTGAGCTCAGCTAGCACCTTGATAATCATCATTCTGAACTCTAGTTCTGACATACTACTAATGTTTATATTAATTAGGTTCCTAGCCATTGGTACTGCCTCTTGTTCTTTTCTTTGAGGTTAGTGTTTCCACTTTGTCATTTTATCCAGATAAGAAGAGATGGATGAGAGAACAAAATACTAAAAGGGTAGCAACAAGCCCAGAAAAATATCCACTAACCAAATCAGAAGAGACCCAAAACTGGGGGGAGAAGAGAGGGGAAAAAAAGATCTATGTCTATATCTATATCTATATATCTATATCTATATTAGACTGGTGAATAAAACAGAGCCACACACTTGATTTGGGTGTATTTTGGTCTGTTAGAAGAAACTATCTCCCAAAAATTTAAAGAAAGAAAAACTTATATATATATATACACAAAAATAAGGTTACCACAATGAAGGGATGGAAAATGGCTGTAAAGATGAAAACTAAAAAAGATTCTAAAAAAGAAATTGATAAGAAGTTGATTGAAAAAAGAAAAAAAAAGCAGAAAGGATGTGATCAGGCTGGAGACTAAAACAAAGCTATGCACTAGATTTAGGGCATATTTTGCTCTATTAGAAGAAACTATATCCCAAAATTTTAAAGAAAAAAATAACCCTATATGTATACAAAAAAAAAGGTTAAATACAATGAAGGGAAAAATTTGACTATAACAATGAAAATTAAAAAAGATTTTTAAAAAGGTAATGATAAAATAGTTCAAAAATGTTAAAATAGGAAAGAGGAAAAATAAAATAAGAAAAATATAAAATTTTATAAAAAGTTAACTTTGAAAGACTAAACGGTCATGGGAAAAAAGCCATGAATTCTATGTGCAGCATTCCCTTAGCTCGGGAGTTCCACACTTCTCACTGATGGGTGCACTTGGTCTTGGCTGGATGTTCTTATGATCTTCTGGGGGAGGGGCCTGTTATACTGATTCTCAAATGTCTTTGCCTGAGTTGGAATTGTACCACCCTTGCCAGGGGCCAGGCTAAGCAATCTGCTTGGGTTCTCTCGGGAGCTTTTGTTCTCTGAATGCTTTACGTACAGCTTCGGAGGATGGGAATGAAGATGGCAGCATCCCAATCTCTGGCCCCAAAGGAGCTGAGAGCTCAGGCCCCACTCCTCAGTGCTCCCTCAGAGATAAGCAGTCAATCCCTCCCATCTTCCTGGTGTCCGGCTGCACTCTGCACTCAACTGGCCTGTGACTGAGTGTTTCTATCTCTGGTGCACTGTTTGGAATCTCCAAACCCAGCAGATTCCTGCCACACATTCCTGCGCCACTCCTCATGGAGGAGAAAGGTGAATCTCCCTGGATCTGCCACTTGTGGGGTCTCCACCTGAAGAGTAGTGTCCTGACTGTGCCTTGGATCACGTTTTAAACTAACCCAGAGCTGAGAGTGCACTCCTCGGCTCCGTCTCTGCAGCTGGCTTCCCTGCTCTGATATCTGGGAGCTCTGCAACATTCAGACATCCCCGGTGTTTCTGTGACCTTGCAGGACCTGAGACCACACTGTCCCCACGAGGGCTGCACCTCCCCGCTTAGCCTCTGGAGCGATGTCCCTCAGTGGAGCAGAGTTCTAAAAGTTCCGATTTTGTGCTCCATTGCTTTCTCACTTGCCGGGAGCTAGCCCCTCCCCCGCAGCCTATCTTCCAGTATGTTGCCTCGGATTCACTTCTCCGCATGTCCATGTCCTATGTTCTGGAAAGTGGTCAATTTTCTGTTCCTAGAATTGATGCTCTTCTTCTCTTCTAACTTCTGTTGAGTTTGTAGGTGTTCAGAATGTTTTGATAACAGTCTAGCTGACCTCCTGGGACCTGATGATATATAGGTCTCCTAGTCCTCTGCCATCTTGCTCCTCCCCTCTACAGCAGAATTCTTATCAGACTTTTGTTTTTGATCGGTATTTGTTTTGGGTTTTTACCTCTTCATTTTACCAAGTAAAGCATTAAATTTTTTCACTGTTACTTATTAAAATAATATTTTAATATTCCCAAAGTAGAAGGGATAGCCATTTCTATACAACATAATAGTGGAAGTTCTAGCCAGAGAAATTAGAGAAGAAGAAAAGAATAAGAGGCATCCAAGCTGGAAAGGAAGAAGTAAAATTAATTCTGTTTGCAGGTGACATGATCTTATGTAGGAAACTCTAAGGAATTCTCAAAAATGGTTTTAGAGCCAATAAATAAATTCAGCAGAGTTGCAGGACATAAAATCAACCCTTTAATTCAGTTGTGTTTCTACATACCTGCAAGAAACCATCTGAAAAGAAAATATAAAAAAAATTCCATATCTAATAACATCAAAAAGAATAAAATACTGAGGAATAAATTAAACCAAGGAGACAAAAGACTTGTATGCTGAATACAAAACATTTCTGATACAGATGGATGGAAAGGCATCCCGTGTTAATGGATTGGAAGACTTAATGTTATTACAGTGACAATACTCCCCAAACCAATCTGCAGATTCTGTGCAATTTCTGTCAAAATCCCAATGGCGTTTTCTACAGAAAAAGAAAAAAAAATTAAATTCATATGGAATATCCAGGGATCCCAATCAGCCAAAACAATCTTGAAAAGAATAAAGTTGGAGAACACCCTTCCTATTTCCAAAATGCACTACAAAGTTATGAAAATCAAAACACTATGGTACTGGCATCAGAGTAGATGTATAGACTAAGGGAAGAGAACAGAGAGCAAAGGAATAAACCCTTACGTAGATGGTTAACTGATTTCTGACAGGGTGAGAAGACCAATGGGGAAAGGACAGTCTTTTCAACAAGTGGTGCTGGAAGAACCAGATGTCCACATGCAAAAGATGTTTGACCCTTACCTAACAACCATATACAAAATTTAACTCAATGTAGGTCCATGACCTAAATATAAGAGCTAAAACCTAAAGATAAGTGTTTTATAAAACGCTCAGAAGAGAATACAGGTGAACCTGGATTATGCAATGATTTCTTAAATGTGACATCAAAGGCACCATAAAAGAAAAAAGTAGGTAATTTTCACTTTGTTAAAATTTAAAACTTTTGTTCATCAAAAGACACTATTGAGAGACTAAAAAGACAGACTGTCCAAAGGGAGAAATATTGACAAATCCCCAACTGAAAACGGATTAATATCCAGAATATGTAAAGAACTCTTATAACCCAACAACAACAAAAAAACCCCCAAATCAATTCATAAATGGGCAAATGATTTAAATATATAGTTCTCCAATGAACACATACAGATGACCAGTAAGCACATAAAAGGTGCTCAGCATCACAAATCATTATAGAAATGCATATCAAAACTACAGTGAGATACCACCTCACACCAATTAAGATGGCTACTATAAAAAATAAAAACCACCCAGAAAATAACAAGCACTGGTGAGGGTGTGGAGAAATTGGAACACTTGTGTGTTGTTGGGGGGAATGGAAAATGGTACACCTGCTATGGAAAACAGTATGGAGGTTCCTCAAAAATTAACCATAGAATTACTGTAGGATCCAGGAATCCCACTTCTGGGTATATACCTGGAATAGTTGAAAGCAGGGTCTTGAAGAGAAATTTGTACACCCACATTCATAGCTGCATTATTCACAATCGCTAAAATGTGGAAGCAACCCAGGTGTCAATTGATAGATGAATGAATAAGCAAAATATGATATATACATATGTGGAATATTACTCAGCCTTCAAAAGGAAGGAAATTCTGACACGTGCTTAAACTTGGATGTACCTCGAGGACATTTTGCTGAGTGAAATAAACCAGGCACCAAAGGACAAATATTGTATGCTTCCACTTCAATGAGGTATCTAGACTAGTCAAATTTATAGAGAAAGAAAGTAGAATAGAGCTTCCCAGGGGTGTGGGAGAGGGAGAATGGGAAGTTAATATTAGTGGGGACAGAGCTTCTGTTTGGGAGGATGAAAAAACTCTAGAAGTAGTGGTGATGGTTCCACAACAGGACAGATGTACTTAATGCTACTGAACTGTGTAGTTAAAATGGTAAATTTTAAGTCATTCCTATATATGTGTGTGTATATATGTATATATGTGTACATATATATATATATTTATTTCATTTTTATTTTATTTAATTTTTAAGTTATTTTTATTAACATATAATGTATTATTTGCCCCGGGGTACGGGTCTGTGAATCATCAGGCTTACACATTTCACAGCACTCACCATAGCACATACCCTCCCCAATGTCCATAACCCAACCACCCTATCCCCACCGCCACCCCCAGCAACCCTCAGTATTTTATCACACTTTTTCTCAAATAGAAAGAACAGAATCTGAACCTGTTCAGATCTGAACCTGTACACCTGTTCCTAAGAAAGATCAGTAGGCAAGTTTATACAAATGCACTCTAAAGAAAAGAAAGACTATGTTAATTTTGAATGGAAAAAATTACATTCAACTAAACGTTATGTCAGTATGTGTTATTAGCTTTCTGGATATGAGGTTTTGGGAGTCTATATTGGATAGTCTGGCGTTAATCGAGCCTGGTTAAACAATTCAGTTTTCTCCATCATGGCCTATAATCCACTTTAAGACAGGTGGGTCCCGTGAACATCGTCGGCCTCTCTGGCCACCAGATGCCCTGATCCTGTGGGGCGGCCAAGGGCTGGCACCGCAGCCCTGCTGCTTCTCTGTCTACAACAGGTGGGAAGGAAGTGGCTGGAGTGAGGCCAGGGATGTGGCAGTCCCCTTCTCACCTCAAACAAGACCGTTGCTGAGAAGGGTCCTGAATGCGTCGTCCCCTCTCTTGCTATCCCCCACACAGTCACACATGCCCTTAGAACAAGCAAGCAGTTGTTGCTAGGACTTCAGAGTCCCCGAGCCCTGTTCACCCTCCACCCCTCTGATGAACTGCTGTTGTGGGTTTGTCCCCCCTTCTCGAGGTATCAGAGCATTGTGGAAGCTGCTGTGGGCTGGCTTTGACTGAGTTGTGAAGTGCTTTGATTCCCACATGATTTCAGCCGGTCCCCTTTGGGAGGGGTAGCTGACCCAGGTCAGCTTCTAGCTCAGCAGCTGGACATGAGCTGTCAGGGTTCTCTTCTCTCTGCAGCCTGGGGGTACATGGCCACATGCTCAGTGGACCACTCCACTTCAGAGTCTTTCAAGGGCCAAGAGCCCCTGTGGACACATTAGGCAGGCACTCAGGGCCTGGCAGAGGGCCGCCTTGCAGCTTCTCCACACCCTCCTGCCTGCCTCTCTGTCATCCAGTGTGACAGTGTGGTAGTGTGCATCGTGTAGTTATCATATCTGCTGGTGCATACAGTGCTCAGTGCATGTTTGTGGAAGAAGGGAAATGTATCAGCTCGGCACAGAAGTGTATAGAAAGTTAGAGCTGGTATAGGGCCACGCTCATTTACACAAAGAGAAACTGAGGCCTGGTCTCTCATTTCTGCATCTTCTTGGCCAGATCCAGTCAAATGTGTGTGGGCATATACGGGGAGTGTGGCTAGTGAGAGTCAACTTTGCTTGCATAGCTTACTGAACATATTAAAGTTAGATTTTTACTTAGCAAACCCGACATTTTGGGGGGTATTACTATTAGTGACACTAAAACTATATGTCAGATATTGGATAAATGAGATTTGTCAAGTTGCATGCAGATTTTCAGTTGCATGCTGAGTTCACTCCTTTTAACCTACATTTTCTTCTGCTATAACTGGGACCGGGGGGCCCTCTGGGAAGCTTGTGCTTCTCTGAAGTGGTAGAATTGCCTTGTCTGCTCTGTTCAGTGCAGAAGCCGCTAGCCACGCATGGCGACTGAGCTGGCCAAAGGTGGCTAGTGAGATTTAGGAACTAGATTGCAATCTTATTTACTTTAAATCCATTAAAATTGAAATTGCAACAGCCACACGTGAGTCATGGATACTCCAATAGACAGGGAAGTGTGACATGAACTTTTTCTTCCTTTTTAATGTGTCTAATCTGACTTTAACAGGCATTTTGTGGATGTGAAGCAAGGCTTAGGTCTGGAAGAAGGCAGTGGCTGAGCTAGGACTTTCTGATGGCTTGCTTGGAGCTTCTGCCTCTGTGTCACCTATCCCAGTGCCTGATCACGCTGGGCGAGGTCACAGTGGTCACGTGACTTCTGGGGGTCTCAATTTCCTCAGGCATGAAGTAAGGTTCAAAGATTTCTTCTAGCTCTGGATTCTGTCTCATCTCATTCTTGGCTACTGGAGATTGAAAGAGCTCTATTTTAATAGGAATATTGAAAGGTTTACTAAAGGCTTGGTCAGGCTGGGTACTTCTCATGCCCCTGTACCTTCCATTGGGTGGACAGACCTGGAAAGGCAGAGGGTGATTTCAAAGTGCAGGTTTCTGGATTCTACCCAACCCGTCTCAGAGGCAGGAAATTTTAACCAATTTCCCAGCAGTTCTTATACAGATGCCTCACTCTGAAAGGTCATTGTGAGTCACCTGGTGGGCCTGGTCAATGCAGACACCCACTGTGGAGTTTCTTCCTGAAAGCCAGGGACATATGTCACCCGGTTCATCTGAAAGCCAGGTGTCCCATGTGGGATACTCCGAGCCCCTCTGTGGGACCTGCCAGTGAAGCAGCTGAAATTACCTTTCTGCTTGAATTCAGAAAATGGGAAATTTGTCTCTTTCTTTCCTATAGATATTACAGAGAGGAAGAGGAGCAGGTCCACGCATTTGTCCTGGATTTAGCTTTAGTACTTACCAGTGAGGTTCAAGTTTGCATTTAAAGAGACCCTATTCTAATCTCCTGTTGTGGGAGCCAGCAACAGTGAATCACCAAAATGTGATTTTAATACTAGCATATTACTTTGTCATGAAAAACAGACCTAATAAATTCTTCTACCCGACTATAGTTTGTCATCTTGGATTCAGAACAAACTACTTTCTCTTTTCTGGGAGGACATGGGGGAGACATCTTTTACCAAATAGAAGCTATTATCTGTCTCCCTGGTTCATAAACCCAGCTCCAAGTTCTGCTTGGAGTAGCAGTCTCTGGTAAGCCCTTTTAAGTTTTTTCTTGTTCTTTAGGATGACTTTGTGTCTCAGTCTCTCTTAGCTTTTCCTTGTTTCTTTTTGGAGCCGCTGCTCCTTCCCACATCTCCATCCTCTGCTGTGCTTGTACTCACAGGACCCCAGCTCAGTGCCGTCCTGGGTGCTTGCAGGATTCATGGCGCAGACAGCCCCCGCCGGTTCTTTGGGGATCCTCAGAGGTGTATGACACACGTGATGCTTCAAGGAGCTCAGGACCTAGTAAGAAATATTTGGTTACAGAAGTGAACCAGGATTCTTACACTTGGAAGAGATAGAAAACCTGCTTGAATTTGCCCAAATGGAAAAAGAAAGCAAGTGACTGAATGTCCTGAAGGCAGGTGATGTCTGTCAGATTCAGGGCCCAGGTGGTACAACAAACTGAGTTTCTTTCCAGTGCCGGGCCTGGCCTGGGACTCCTTGTGATGACACGGCAGCTCTGGGGTCATTTTCATGGGAGCAGGGTGGTGTCGAGCTTCGGTCTTCTTTCTGGAAGCCTTTCTGGAATTTCTGGCGGCGTCTGCAGAACACGTGGGATTCACTCTGTTGGTTGTGAGGGCTTGTGACTGTGGCGGCAGCTGGCTCAGGGTAAGGTCCCAGGCTCTGTCTGGAAGTCATGGGGATTTCGCCCAGGCCTCGAGGTCAGGGGGTTGAGGGGGAGGGGGTGTACAGGGGAAAATCGGTGGCTGCTGCCAGAAAGAGGGGAAGTGAATGCCAGGCAGGTGGGAGGCATTTGGGCCATCTGTGTGCACTCCAGGAAGTTACCATACTAAGGGGCCTTAAAAGAGGCACAAGTCAAGTAAAAACAAAATGTAAGGAAGTTCTGAGGATGGAGACAGTGGGAAAAATCAGGGACTATTAAATGTGGGACTTCCTGGGTCTGACTGCATCCATACATGTTTCCCTGGGAAACCACCGACTTTCCGTGAGTGTCTGTGTATGGAGGCTTTCCCTCGAGCTAGCCTGGCTGCACCTTGCCTCCCTGGTATGCTCTGGGAGCCCTCCTCTTACCCCAGCTGCCCTCCCTGCTGGTCAAATTGTCCACCCCTCTGCCTGTATTGGAGTTCTACAAAACCCTTTAAGGTCCAGCCTGATTGCCCTTCTCCTGGGCAGGTCCCCCGCCCAGTGCCCCTCTCTGAATCCAAAGTGCTCTTCCTTTGATCCAAGCATCTGCGGTCACACTGACCTGTGTGACCATCACCCCTGGATGGTCATGGATGAGACCATCACCCCTGGTGCCCTCGGTTTCCTCCCAGAGCCTCCAGCTTGGTAGACACTGATCATGCCGTGGTTCTGTCCTGGCTCCGAAGGACATTCAGGTTGCATTTGTCATGGGTGGCAAAGAGTGGGGAGCCTCTCGGCACTTTCCTTTCTTTCAGGAAAGCAGTACCTGGATGCTGCTCTGTGTGTCTAGTATCATACTTTGGCTCTTTCCTGCTATATACAGACAGTCTCTAGTGGTTAAATTTTTTCACATTATGTACTTGCAATGTTTGGCAAACATTGTGCCACTCCCTTATAATACTGTCAGAAATTCAATCAGCGGCCTTCACAGTCCCTGGAATGTGCTTGGTGGCAGGTGTTACACTGTGCGTGTTTATTCCCCAAGGGCTTTTATTGTCTCATTAATGAGCAGGTGCAATAAATTGTGTTGTAGACGACATCTCTGTTAGTCTGAGGGTGTGTGGGGATGTGTGTTCCCTCCTCACATGCCACCCTTCTCTCTTTCTAATAATCCTTTATTTTAGAATAGCTATGAATATAGTAGAGAGTACTTCCATGTACCGCACATCCCACTGCCCCTCCTGTGAACACTTTACGTTAATATCGTACACTCAATACATTACCATTGACTAACATCCATACTTTATATAGATTTCTTTAGCTTTTCCCTCATGTCCTTTTTTTCTGTCCCAAGACGCCATCCTGGACACCACATTCCAGCATGTTTCATCTCCATGTCGCCTCCAGGCTGTGACAGTTTCTCAGACTCTCACTGGTTTTGATGACCTTGACAGTTTGGAGGAGTGTTGGTCAGGTGTTTTATAGAAAGTCCCTTAACTGGGGTTCATTTGATGTTTTCTCATGATTTGACTGGGGTTATGGGTTTTGGGGAGGAAGGCCATGGGCATAAAGTGTGCTTCTCATCAACTCATGTCATGGGTACATACTATGTTCCTTTTGTTTGTTTAGCCATCTGCTTGTTTTTATTGTGGTACAGTATACATATATACAACAGAAGCCATTTTAACCATGTTAAGCACATGGTTTAGTGGCACTGAGAAATTCACATTGTTGGGCTGCCATCACCACCATCCATCTCCAGAACTTTCTCATCATCCTCACTTGAAACTTCATCCTCATAGCACTCATTCCCCATACCTCTCTCCCAGACCCCCAGCAACCATCATTCTACTCCCCATCTCTATGAATCTGACTCTTCTCAGTGTTTTAATATAGGCTTTATTACTCTTCAGGTACAGTAAGGCCAGAGGGTCAGGGTGGGACTGCCTTTGAAAAGATAGCTAGTTCCATGCTACACCATGAGGAGCCCCACGGAAGCTCTGGGTCCATCAGGAGGCAGAGGGAGCAGGGTGACCGGGAACAAGAGACTTTGTTGTAGATTCTGGGGAAGGAAGGGCTGAGGCAGAGTAAGTGGGCTGACGATCAGGTCATGGAGTAACTTTGGTGGGCTCTGGGGCACCAGGGCTGACCCTCACTGTCTGGGACCTGGCCCGGGGTGACCAGGAGAGGTGGAGGGTGAGAACCTGATAAAGGAGATGGTGGCTTGTGGACACTGATTGGCTGGTTTGCATTTGGGAGGCACATTCACAGGCATCTCCTTTACCATCTAGAAATTGGCTGACCCTTCGAGGGGCAGTCCCTCTAGGGTCTACAAGGCCCCAGGTGTGGAGCATCCGAATACAGAAAATAAGACTTGGCTAATCTATGTAGATATTTCATGTAAGTTGACTCATACAACATTTGTCTTTTGGTGACTGGCTTGTTTCATTCAGCATAATGTCTTCAAGGGTCGTCTGCTTGTAGCGTGTGTCCGAATGGCGTTCCCTGTTAAGGCTGAATAACGTTTCGCTACATATGTACACTGCACATTTTGTTTATTCATTGAACACATTTATCTGTTTTTAAAGAAGACAAAAAAAAGTCCATTTTCGTTTCCCAGTCTGGGAATTCCTTGGCCACTCGGTGTCCCTCTGAGGGCTTCTCCCATCTCGGCTAAGGGATGGCACATGCCAAAGGGCAGGAAAGGTCAAACTCATCTGTGGTAGGAATTAGGCTGACCGCGTGGAACAGAAGTGCCCTCCGTTATGTGTAATTAATCCTCACGGTTCCTGAGTCTCAGCGTTCAGACGGAGCAGGAGAGCTGGTTTCTGGGATGTAATTACTGCTCGCTGCCCATGACCATGAAGAGACCTTGGGTGCTTTCCTCACCTGTGTGCGCATGACCGCCTGCCTCCCCTCCAGGAGGGGCCTCTTCAGAGCGTCTTTGTAGGAGTCTCGGGCGGATTGTCAGGCGAGAGCAGTTACTCATCCAGGGGCTGTTTCCTGCTCTAATTACTGCTCTTTCTTCCACGGCTGAGAGGGATCAGTGGGTGGATGTGGGACAGGCAGGCTAATGTGATGACATTTTGACAAGTGTGTTACAATAAAAAATAACTCCCTTAGGAGAAGGTTAATGCAGTTACCAGCCGCGTTAGCGCTGACATCCTTAGATTGGTGTCTTTCTGGGCAAGCTACTGTTCTCTCCTCGTGCCGACCAAGTCTCAGCAATGTTCTAATGGGTCGTGCTTGAATTCTGTTTCCAGAAACATCTACTGAGGGTGAATATCATTATCTGTTCATAGATTTCTTCCACGGGGGTTTCTTCTGTATTTCTTTATTCTGTGATGGGTTTCTTTCTACCTGCTAGTTAACTAGGCTGCCTCCCCTACTCTCTGCTGACATGTGGCTCGGGACTACATACTAATTTTAACATTAGCCTGAGTAAAAATATAGTTAGTATTTTTAGTCGGCTTCCAATTTAAATCCTACCATACATTCTAAAGGTAGCTACAGAGCATTTGGGATTTATTGTTGTCTTTTATTCCTTGTTCCCCTCTTACTCGGTTTCAGTAATGTAGAATTTACTATAACGGGGGTAAGTAAATGCCATTTAAAAAAATAGCCTTATAGAGATATGATTCACATACCACACAATTCGCCCACTTACAGTATATGATCCAATGGCTTTCGGTATATTTGGAGTTGTGTGGCCACCACCGCAATCAGCTTTAGAACATTTGTTCCTTTTACTGCCAAATCTTATTCCACAGTATGAATGCATCACATTTATCCATCCGGTCACTGGACATTTAGACACTTGAGTTGTTTCCATTTTTTGACTATCATGATTAATTCTGCTATGAATATTCATGTATAAGTTTCTGTGTGGCCTTATGTTTTCATTTTTCTTGGGTGTAACCCCAGGAGTGGAACTGTGGGCTCATGCGGTAACTCTACTTAACTATTTGAGAAACTGCCACACTGTGTTTCAGAGTGGCTACATCATCTTACATCCTCCCCTCCAGCAACGGTATGAGAGTTCCAATTTCTCCACATCCTTGCCAACACGTACTCTCTGTACTGTTTGTAGCCATCCTAGCAGTGTGAAGTTTTTTATCCTTGAAAGATAATATCGAATTGCTAGACGTATGGGTGTGGGTACAAGTTACTAGTTTACCACTTACTGTGTGATCGGGGTGAGTTGCTTGACTTGTCTGAACCCTAGTTTGCTTGTCTATAATTTAGAGACAATTATACTTAGATGCCTATCTCACAGGATGCTTGTGAGGACTGACAGAGGGGACGCGAGACATAATTGCACTTCACAAGAGCCTTTATCATTATGCATAAAATGATGCTAACTGTGAGTTGCTGTCCTTTCCTTCTACCCTGTCTACCTCTTTTTTTGGAATGAAGTGATTAACAGTATGTTTTAGAGAACTGTGGGATCATCCTGGCTGAGCAAAGATGAGTAAATTGGAATAAAGGTGATGGAGACCAGGAGCTCTGAATTTTCCCTGACGGTGCTTAAAGGGGTCAATTAAACACATCCGGCTCTTCATTTTACGCTGAACCCAGGTGTAAATAGTCCAGTTTTATTGTGGTATAATTTATGTGCAGCAGCTCACATTTTTTGGTTGACAGAGCTGTGCGTTTTGACAAATAATTGCAGGGGATGGACCAATACCATAATCCAGATACGAAACTCTGAGCCATTCCATCCTGTCTCTTTGCCTCACACTTTCCTCCATCCCCAGCCCCTGGCAGTCCATCACAGATCAGTTGTTTTTCCTACAGTTTTGGGTATTCCAGAATGTCGTATAAATGGGATCACGTGGTATATAGTCTCTGAGTCCGGCTTCTCTTGCTTAGCCTACCACATTCATGATTTATCTGTGCTATTGTGTCTACCAGGAATCTGTTCCTTTTCACTGCTGAGTGATATTCCTGTATATGGATGAACTACAGTGGTATGTCTACTCAACATTGAAGGGCATTTGTGTCATTTCCAGTTTTTGGCAATTGTTAATAAAGTAACTGTCAGCATTTCACACGAAGGACTTTATGTTAATATAAGTATCTGTTACATATGATCAGACATTTAGGAGAATAGTTGTTGGATCATATAGTGAGTATATGATACCTGTAAAAGAAGTTGGAAGATTGCTTTCCAAAGTAGCTATAGCATGATATTAATAATATTGTAGGGACTCCTGGGTGGTTTATTCGGTTAAGCATCGGACGCTTGATTTCGGTTCAGGTCATGTGATCTCAGGGTTCTGGTATTGAGCCCCATGTTGGGCTCCACGCTCAGTCGGGAGTCTGCTTGAGGATTCTCTCTCTCCCTCTCTCCCTCTGCCCCTGCCTCAGTTCATGCTCTCTCTTTCTCTAAAATAAATAAATATATCTTAAAAATAATACTGTAACCAGGCCGCTGAAATCTCTGAATTGGTTAAATATTCTTAAATAAGCTTGAGCCTTGATATTCATCTCTGTGGTTTCTGAAGGGACTGCAGTTATGATTTTCAGGTTCTTGGTAGGAGAGCCATGAAAGGCACATTCCCTGGTCAGATTCATGTAGGAAAACTTTAGGTTAAATGAAGTTCAACTATTTCTTTATTGTGGTACATTTAGGATCTAAAACTTACAGCCCTTCACGAGAGAGATGAAGTAGATATTTTTTCTAAATGTATTTGATGATGAATGTCTTACAGAGCCAGTGCTCTTTGGAACCAATTTTAGGACACACGTTGCTAGAGTACACAGAATCTTCTTAATGAGTTGCTTCTATTTCATCTGAAATATCTCTAGATGGTTAGGATGGGTTCTGTTGTGCTAAGCCCTTATGCTTAGCTGTGTAAAACAATATGAGTTTATTTGTTGTTCCTACTGTGTGTGCTTCAGAAGGTGAGGGGCCCTGCTTCTTGCTTGTTGTGCCCAGTGGCAAGGGCTGATGAGAGGGGAATATGGCAGATAGCAGTTGGGCTCTCAAAGTGACACATGCCATATCCACTGACCTTTGCTGAAACAAATGATGTGAGCACAGCTGACTGCCTGGGGAAATTCAACCAAAACATGCACCTTGGAAAGAGGAGAAATGCAATAGTGTTGCACAGTCCTTGTTACCACTTCAGATTCTGAAGGGCTCAAGGCAAAATGATTCTGTTCTCTTTTATGCATTTAAGTATTGGGGGTGTTAGGCAAGTGCCTTCCCTCAGTGGTGCCTGTTGTCTCCTGATCCCAAAGTTTAGAAGGCTTTTGGGGCTTGTGTCTGGTGCCTTTGGCCACCATGTTCTCCTTCCTCAGGAGGCAGAACTTTAAAACCAGAGGGCAGAGTGATACTTTTAGGAGTTGGGAGCTCTCTTGGAGGCTGGAGCCTGTGGTTTCCAAACATAATGCAGCAGAAGAACCCTTCCTTTAAGTGAAAGCTTCTAAGGCAAGTTGGCATGTACTATAGACAAACTCTGAGTGGATCTGGGAGATGTAAGTTGGGGAGTAGGGGGAGGGGACAAGGACCCTGACTGTAGAGGCTTTCTTCTTCCTCCCCTCCTCCTTTTCCTTCTCCTCTTCCTCTACAACCAGTGATCTCCAGGGGCCTCCAAAGACCCCAGTCTGAGAGTCCTAATCTCAGCTAACCCTTTATCTGGTGGCTGAGTAGGGTGAACATGTACCATACAATCAGGATTCGTGCTAGAATGACGGGTGTGCATGGGCAGGCCAGACCATTTGGTCACCTGGACTAGAGAAAACAGGCTAGAGGTGACAAGCAGGAGGGTCCACAGCTGAGTGGGAGAGATGCTGTGGGCATTGGGCCTACAAGGCTGTTGTTTTGTTTTTGCTGTTTTGGGGGTCAGTAGAGGGAGAGAGGGAGGGTATACATGTCTACTACTATAGCGATCTGTGGTCAGGTGTCCCTGGGGGAAGTGTGAGCTTGGTGATAGCATTTATGTGACTCATTACCATGCATCACCTTCCATTCTTTTCAGTCTTTATATTCACCCTGTCTCTGAGGGCGCCCCACTCCACTGCCCCCGTCTCTGCACCTGTTCAACCTTATTAACTTCTTAACCCCACAAAAATAAATTGCACTGCTCTTATTTTGGGAGGCCATGGGGTTTCACCTTGACCTACCGTAATATGCATTAAGCCTATTTAAGACTTAAACCTCTCCAAGATTAATGATTTGTTTCTGGGGTGCATTTTTTTTCAAGCTGTTAATCACACTGTCAGAAAGAAAAATCTGGAATTGAAAACTGGTTCCCGGAGACAGTGTTACTTTGGACCTTGTATTAAAGACCAGACTCCTCTGGGCTGGAGGGACCAGGATGTTTCTGTAGTCAGGGATGTGAGGTGATGCCCCAGAAGGTGCCTGCTTTCAGCAGCACCTGTGAGTTCTCCCAGCAAAGCCTTCTGGGGGTGCTGTCTGATGTTCTTCCCTCTCCTGTGTACCGGGAAATACCACCAGTGAACAACACCAATTCCCAACTACTGGTGTAAATTGTTCATTAATGGGGCGCCTGGGTGGCTGGTTGATTAAGCATCTGCCTTCAGCTTAGGTCAGATGATCCTAGGGTTGTGGGATTGAGCCCCATGTTGGGCTCCCAGCTCATTGGGGAGTCCGCTTCTCCCTCTCCTCCCAACTTGTGACTCACTCATGCTCACTGTTGCTATCTCTGACTCTCTCTCCAAATAAATAGATAGATAAACAAACAAACAAACAAATAGCTCGTTATTCCTGCTCTCTCCTCATTGAAATATACCACAGGCACATGATGGTGAGCCATGCTTTTTAGGAAGCAGAAAAAATCTTTATGAGTCGGTGCATATTTGGAAACAAAGTATTTCGTTATGGCTAGTCCTTTGCATACACTTGGTTGAAGATGACGAGGCATGCTGGCTCTGTTTTGTTTAGAAGCAGGGACAGTGCCATTCAATGTTACCATTAAAAGAAGCTGCATAAATAAAAATCAAAGACACCTGAAGGTCAAGGTTGAGAAAAGGAAATCTTGAATGACCCTTCCCTGCCCCCTTACTTTATTTTTACTTCCTGACACCCATAGCACTCTTTCCTGCCTGCAGATGGATGCTGTAGCTAAAAAATGGCGTGGGCCAGATTCATGAGCCTGGGTACACAGCTCACACAGTTTGGGGCTTGGATCCAAGGTCAAAACCACAGTTTCTATGACAGGTTGTAAAGCTTGTGGATGACCTGGGCTTATGGGCTCAGGTGGCAAGTCCAGACTATAGCCAGGGGATGGGCAGAAGCAGCCCCCAAATAAATTTTAACTGGCCCAAGAGTTAAATATTAAAGTGCTAGGTCACAGTAAGACCAGAAGAATCAAAGCCTAAGTGCAAGATACCCATCCAAACTTTAAAGGGGGCCAAGGCAACCAATGAAAATAGTGTTGTCATGTTGATAACATGCAATATTAAAAACAAGTTTTAAAAAAAACAGTTAAACAAAAGAACAAAATATACATGAGGAAAAAATATTTAGAGTATATTTCAATGAGTTAATATTTTTAATAGAAGAATTTGTTAAAAGTGGTTGTTTAAAACTACCAAAGACTGGTTATAAAAAGCAGCAAAGAATTTTACATAAATAATTCATAATAAATTCATAATAGAGGAAGTGACAATAATTAGTGCTGGAAAAGATTTGATCTTGGTAATCTGACAACCTAAGGAAAAATGTTTGATTTATGTAATCAAAGAGGTATACACTTAAAAAAATAAAATGCCATTTCTTAACGCTCAAATTAACAAAGAATGTTAAAAAGAGCAAGTCTTGGTAAGGTTGTGGTCAAAAGTCAGTCACTAAGCATTTTGGAGCCCAGCCTGATGGACTGAAAGCCCTTCAAACATACATGTCTGTGACCCAGCGATTACACGTGGGGATCAGCCGTAAGAATATAATCCTCAAAGAAACACAAAACCCAAACACCTTTTCCATGAAGTTTCAGAAAAGAAAGAACAACCTCAATATTATTTATTAATAGTATGGCGATTGCTGAGTAAACTACTGAATATCAATTAGTTCAATGTTATGCATCTAATTTAAAATCATTTTTCCTAAGACTAATTCAGCAGAAAAGTGTTGGCTCTTAAAAAAAACCCAGGATATCGCTTCTCGGCCTTTTGGCTAAGATCAAGTGTAAAAAAAAAAACCCCAGGATATTGAATGGCATATACCCTGATATTATGATATTAAAAAAACTTATAAACCTATACACAGAGAGAAGGCTGGGCAGCCACTAACAAAAGCATGTACAGGTACGTGGGGTTCCTTAACAGAAATTTTTTGTGGTCTGTATTTCACTATTTGCTTATTGTTATGTATTCTGATAATGGTGAAAATAAAACTTAATCTTTAAGCTCTGGAGGGATAGCTGTGTAATGTCATGTCAAAGTGTCCTTGTTCTGCAGAATTTCAGTCAGAATTCCTGACTTAAAAGCAGTTGTTATATGAGTTCCTCTACCCAGCGGCTGTGAATTAGTAGTTTTACGTGATGGTCATAGTAAAGTACTTCGTGCAATGATCCCTTCTTCCTTTCAAGGCAGCCCTCACTCCCTAACAATGGCTGGGAGGAAAAGAGTGGGCACAGAGGAGGTCCCTGGGAGGGGGTCGCCGCTGGGCCCCACGCCTCCAGGAGGGCCTGTGTCCATCTGACTGCTGGTAGGAGGGGAGGAGGAAGGAGGGAAGACAGGAAGGCGTGAGCTCCCAGCTGGCTGACGGTGATGCTCTCCATCAGTCTCCCACTCCCACTCACAGATAAACGGGGGTGTGGGTGCCTTGAGATTCGCACCCAGACCCCACCCGCTCTCGAGTACGTGGCGCTGAGGGGGTGCTCTGCGTGGAGTCGTGAGTCAGTAAAAGGGTGTGAGTGGATGACAGAGTACTGGCTTTGGCTTTTTGTGTGGACTTTGTGTCCTTGGGGGCCTTTGTAAGTGGAGCATTTACACATTTCTCACACCAAAGGGAGGGCTTTTATTTTCTTAGGTTTTCGGTGGACCGTTTACAGAGCAGTTGTCCCCATCTCCTCACGAGAACGTGAGCTGAGTGACATGACTTGCTAGTGAAAAGCTGGGCCGTTTTCCCCATGAAGAATTTTTTTTTTTTTAAAGATTTTATTTATTTATTTGACAGAGATCACAAGAAGGCAGAGAGGCAGGCGGAGGGAGAGGGGGAAGCAGGCTCCCGATGCGGGACTCGATCCCAGGACCCCGAGATCATGACCTGAGCCGAAGGCAGAGGCTTGAACCCACTGAGCCCCCCAGGTGCCCCCCCCCATGAAGAATTTGTCAGAACAAATGAACCCTGCCTTTCTGAAGAGATTTTGAGCATAGACCTTCTTTTGACCTTCAAGTCTGCCCAGGGAAGTGGGGTCAACCTGCAGACACCTTGTTTGCAAACGTGAGACTGGTTGTGGGGCTCTGGTTTGGTCATCCAGGAAAAGAGGGAAAAGTAGGGGCAAGTGGAGGGTGATGATGTTCAGGAGTGTTCTTCGTTGGAGCAGTAGCTTTTAGGGGAAGGGGATGCCCCTCCCAGGGCTCCAGCTGGAACAGAAGTGCCGGTGGAGGGAACTGGCAGCTGTTCCCACGGCCACCTGCCTCTCGTCACCAGAGATCCATAACTAAGCGATGGCCTCTCACAGTATAGTATCATTCAGAATTTCTGATTTGAAGCTTAGAAAAATGTGGGCTCACGGGTGTGAGGAGCCATCCGGTCACCGGGAGTCTGGCAGTGATTACTTATTTCGGAAGTGTTTTCTGGTTAGCAGTGGGGTTCGCAAGCAGGATGCCAGGTTGTTCTCTGAGGGCTTGCTGACTAATAAGGTGGATAAATCACTGCGTCCCTCCAGAGCTGCCAGCCTCTGGCCCAGATTCCTGCTCTTAATTTGCTTACTCGAGTTCGGGCTGTTGTATTATGCAATGGAGGGGCTACACCTGAGGATTCTCCACTGACATTGTCATTTCTTCCTGGGGAACCATTGGTTACCCACCTCGCACCTGCACACCTCAGTTTCCGTCCTTGCCAAATCAGGGTTGCACTCTCTGGCCTCTTCCTGCTCCATCTGTGGGGAGCCCCCTGTGGATAGACCTACATCCAGTCCTTTAGCTTATTAATAAATATGTCCTTCTATACTGTGGTTTCAAACCTTCCATACCTCCAGTCTCCCCTACTGCTGGCATGATGGATTATCCCATGAGCCCAGGAGGCCTGCGGGTGGGAGCACGTTTGCTGTCCCTCTCTCTTTCCACCTCTGAGCTCTTTTCTCCTGTTGTCCTTCTCCTCCCTAAAGCCCAAGAGGCTTTCTCTCCTGTTGCAAGGCCATATCCTCCTTCTGGACTCCTGAGGTCATCTGCCTCCTTGGGGACTTGACAGCTCCTCCAACCTCTCTCCCACCACCTCCCAATCCACTTCCGGTCAGACCCCCTCCTCTCCAGACCAACATGCAACTTCCTTTTGGCCAACATGTACTCTACAGAGCATTGGAAGAATTACTAAAAATATATGTTTAAAATAGGTGGACTTAGAGATAAAGTCTAAGAATGAGAGTCCTCCTTGACTATTTATTAATTTTATTTTTAAATTTAATTTTAAATTAACTTTATTTATTAACTAATTTATGAAAATTAGTTAATATTCAATGATGAAAAGAATGAGGGAAGTTTGTACTTTTGCAAGTTGAAAAGCAAACTCTGAAAAGCTGTTTGTCAAAATCTAGAAAAGGCACAGATCATCTTTCATCTGGCAATTCCAGCATGAGACTCTAACCAAAAAACAAACAAACAAACAAAACAGCAATAATAGACAGTGTTTCATTTATTCAGTCGTGAAGAACTTTGTCACAATGACAAAGCCACTATAAAGGATGGAAGGATATTGGAACATTTAAAGTAAAAAAAAATGATACAAAATTCTTTTTTTTTTTTTAGAGTTTATTTATTTATTTGACAGAGAAAGACACAGGGAGAGAGGGAACACAAGCAAGGGGAGTGGGAGAAGGAGAAGCAGCTCCCTGCTGAGCAGGGAGCCCGATGTCATGATAGAAAATTCTTTATGTGGTATGATCTTCTCCCTTTTTTCAGTGCCATGTGTATGCATTGGGGGGAAAAAGACTGGAAGAAATATTTTAGGAGTGTCTTTTTTTTTTTTTTAGGAGTGCCTTTTTTGATACATTTGTTTCTTTATCTAAATTTTTTTTCGTTGAAAAGGATTCCCCCCATTTAGTTAATTAACACATCTATTACTTCACATATTTATCACATCTTTTATTAGAACATTTACTGTCTGTTCTTTTAGCAAATTACAGTTATACAATACAGTGCAATCAACTATAGTCACCATGTTATTATACATTAAATCTGGAGACATTATTCATTGTATAGCTGAAAGGTGGTATGGTTTTACCAACCTCTGCATTTCCCCCACCTCCCCAGCCTCTGGTAACCACTTTCTACTTGGCTTCTATGAGTCTGACAACACCACCACAGCCGTCTCTTCCTCCTCCTCCTCTTTCCCCTTTTAAGATTCTACTTATAAGGGATATGCAGTATTTGTCTTTCTCTGCCTGGCTTTTTTTTTTAAACTTTTTTTTTGAGATTTTTATTTTTAAGTAATCTCTACATCCAACACGGGGTTTGAATTTACAAACCTGAGATCAAAACTCTCATGCTCCACCTACTGAGCCAGTCAGGCACCCCCTCTGTTCTGGATTGGTTCACTTGGCAAAATGTCCACAGAATTCGTCCATCTTGTGGCAAACGACAGAATTTCCTTCTTTCTCGTGGCTGAATAATATTTCATTGTGCATATATCACATCCTCTTCATCCATTCACCTGTTCATGGACACTGCGGTTGTTTCCATATCTTGGCTATTGGGAATCATGCTGCCGTAAACATGGGGGCGTCTATCTCTTTCGCATAGTGATTTCATCACCTTCCAATATATACCCAGAAATGGAATTCCTGAACTGTAGGGTAGTTCTATTTTTATTTTTCTGGAGAACCTCCATGCCTTTTCCCAGGATGGCTGCACCTTTTTGATTCCCATCAACCGTCTGAGAGGGATCCCTTTTCTCCACATCCTTGGTGGAAGTTGTTATCTCTTTTCTTTTTGATACTGCTCTTCTAGCAGGTATGAGGTGGTATCTCATTGTGGTTTTGATTTGCACTTCCCTGCTGATGAGTGATGTTGAGTACCTTTCATTGTACCTACTGGCCATTTGTATTCCTTTGAAAAAAAAGTCTATTCAGGCCCTCTGCCCATTTTTAAATTGGACTTCTTTTTTGTTATTGAGTTGAATGAGTTCCTTACATATATGGGATATTAACTTCTTATCAGACATATGATTTGCACATATTTTCTCCCATTTAGTTTGCCTCTTCATTTTGTTGATGGTTTCCTTTGCTAGGCAGAAGGAATGTCTTTTTTTTCCCTTTTTATCTTTTGAAGATTCTTTTTTTAAATTATATTATGTTAGTCACCATACAGTACTTCATTAGTTTTTGATGTAGCATTCCAAGATTCATTGTTTGTGTATAACACCCAGTGCTCTGTGCAATACATGCCCTTTTTTATACCCATCATCGGGCTAACCCATCCCCCCAGCCTCCTCCCCCCTAAAACCCTCAGTTTGTTTCCTGGAGTAGAAAATTCTTGCAATGAGTTTTTATAACAATTTTTTTTAAAAATCAGAAAATCAGATTTAAAAAATGTCCTTCCTCCCTCCCCTTCCTTGCCTCATGGGTACACCTCAGACCTCAGGTTTTTACACATCTTGTTCCCTCAAGTCTTTGGCTTCTATCGAGGCCACCCTCTCTGTGTGGCATCTGTCAGTGCTCTGCCCCATCCTCTGAAACTCTTTCATCTTTGGTTTTGGTATCTTTCAGTTTTCTTTTCTCTGTGTATGTGTTTCTCTAGTCTTGTCAGACATTTGTGAACCAGAGTTCATTATTCTCTATCCTTTTAACAGCAATTCTCTTTCCTTTCATTTCCCCTGGTCATAACCTGTTCCAGGCAGAATCAGTTCCTCTCTCCTCCATGTTGCTGTCCTGTCTTATTTGTCCCTTTCTCCCAGAGCTCTCAAGGCTTGGCAGTACATTGGACTTACCTGGGAGAGCTTCAGAAATCCCAGGCCTGAGTCCTACCCCAGTGATTTTGGTATCTTTGGTCCGGGTGGAAGCTGGACTTGGGGAGTCTTAAAGCTCCTCGGTGAGTGTGCTGACCACAGGGCTGAGAACCCCTCTCGTACCTGGTGTCTCACTGTACTGGGGTGGGGTGCCACCTGTGTATATCAGTCTCTGGGGTCCTGACCCTTGGATGTCACAAATGCCACCAACCTACAGATCGCCAGTACCAGGCACTAGGAAAAGAGTAGTGCATGAAAATAATAAGTCTGCGTAAGGAAGTATGTTTCTGCAAAAACTGCCTTGTCTTGGTGCTGGTCTAGCTGGGCATTTGATCAACCCCGATAGACCTCTGTTTCAGCTTCACTCCCTGGCATTGTGTCTCTTTTTTAATGAAGAAGAAACTGGTGTAATCCACACCAGTGGCCTGCCTGGGGAGACAGTTAGGACATGTTTCTCAAGCCCCTCTTCCCTGCTCTGTTGCTCGTTGAGGCCAAAAGTGGGGACTCCTCTTCTTTCACCATTGGCGTCCTCAGACAAGGGTGCAATACATGTGGAAGGAATTGTGACACTGACTCTGGGGCTTGTAGAAGTCAGTAGGGGCTTCCTCTCTGCTTCACATTGTCTGCTCTCAGAAAGGGAACAGGCATCAGAAAACTTTACAGGTCAGCATTGGGGAATCAGAATTGCAACCAAAGGGAATTCTGTCCTCTGTGAGGCTGGGCCAGTCTTTCATGACTTACAGTTCTGCGATCCTCAGTGTATGGGGCTACTGGAGAAATTGGGTTCAGAGTGTCAAGATTTGTGACAAGGAGAATGTGGACCGTTTGTATTCTCGTATGATAAGGTCCTAGTTAGCCCATCAGAGCCAAGCTACAATCATAGAAGAAGAAGTGAGATATCGTATTTTAGGGAGAATATTTGGAAGAAAGCTCTCGCCTACCATAGGTGCCTAGTGAGAGCTCCTTGGGGATGTGTGGGCTCTGTGGTAGTTAGAGGCTACAGGCCCAGAGGCCCAAGGCCATCCCTGGAGGCTGACAGGACTCTCAGTGTGTGGATGGACTCAGGGTCACAGGCCCATCCTGGCTCCTCGTGGCTCCTGCGGTGCGCTTAGAACCCCTGAGCTCTCTTTTGCTCTCTTTCCATTCATCCACTTACCAACATGTCTGGGGCCCTGCTGGGTGCCGTTGTTACCCCTGCACTTGCTGGTGAACCACAAAGAGGATGCCCCTAGTCTCACAGAGTTTATATTCCAGGGGGCAGAGGAGGGTGACAAACATGAAATATTAATTAAGAAAAACACAGATATGGGGAAGCTTTTTATTTTGGTATAGTCCCAGTAGTTTAATTTTTCTTTTTCTTTCCTTTCTTTTTTTTTTTTTTTTTGTTTTCCTTGTCAGAGGAGACATGTCTAGGAAAATGTGTCTACAGCTGAAGTCAGAGAGGTTACTGCCTGTGCTCTCTTCTGGGATTTTTATGGTTTCAGGTCTCACATTTAGGTCTTTAATCCATTTTGAGTTTATTTTTGTGTATGGTGAACGAAAGTGGTCCCGTTTCATTCTTTTGCATGTGGCTGTCCAGTTTCCCTAGCACCATTTGTTGAAGAGACTGTCCTTTCCCCCAGCTGTACAGTCTTTCCTCCTTCCTTTGTTATAGATTAATTGATTAATAGATTAACATAAGTATGGCTTTATTTCTGGGCTCTCTCTTCTGTTCCATTGATCTTTGTGTCTGTTTTTATGCCAGTACCATACTGTTTTGAGTACTACAACTTTGTAGTACATCTTGAAACCTGGGATTGTGATACCTCCCACTTTGATATTTTTTTTCAAGACTGCATTGGCTGTTCAGGATCTTACAAGTTTTAGGATTATTCTTCATAGTGAAGGGAACCATCAACAAAATAAAAAGACAAACTCCTGAATGGAAGAAGATATTTGCAAGTGACATACCTAATAAGATAATTTGCAAATTATGTATCCAATTTGCAAATGATATATCTAAATATCTAAAACATATAAAGAACATTTACAGCTCAACACAAGAAACTGAAATAGTCTAATTAAAAAATGGGCAGATGACTCAAACTGACATTTTTCCAAAGAAGACATACAGATGGTCAAAAGACACATGAAAAGATGATCAACATCACTAGTCATCAAGGAAATGCAAATTAAAAACCACACCTGTCAGAATGGCCAAAATTAGAAAATGCAATAAATAACAATTGTTGGTGAGGATGTGTAGAAAAAGGAACCCTGTGGTAGGAATGCAAGTTGGTGTAGCCACTGTGGAAAACAGTGTGCAGTTTTCTCAAAAAAATTGAAATAGAATTACCACATGATCCAGCAATTCCACCCAAAGAAAATGAAAGCACTAATTTGAAAGGATATATGCACCCTTAGGTTTATAGCAGCATTATTTGGAATAGCCAAAGTATGGAAGCAACCCAAGTGTCCACTGATAGATGAATGAATAAGGAAGATGTGATATGTATGTACATATGCACACACAGAGGAATATTATTTAGTCATAAAAAAGAATGCAGTCTTGCCATTTTCAGCAACATGGATGGATCTGGAGGTAGTATAATCCTTTAAGTGCAATAAGTCTGTCAAAGGCAAATATCTTATTTCACTCGTATGTAGAATTTAAGAAACAAAACAAACAAACAAAAAGAGAGACAAGCCAAAACACAGACTCTGAGAACAAACTGATGGTTACTAGAGGGGAGGTTGGTGGGGGAGGAGGGTTAAATAGGTAAAGGGGATTAAGAGTACACTTACCTTATTGAACACTGAATAATGTACAGAATTGTTGAAACACTATATTGTACACCTGAAACTAATATAACACTGTATATTAATTACACTTGAATAGTAAAGAAAGAGAAAAAACCAGATGTGAGGCAGACAACATGCCACTAGTTAACACTATAGGAAAGGAGAACGGAGAATGACAAAATGGTGATTTTCATGTTTTGCGACTGGAGAACATCCTTGAAGAGATGCCATCTCAGCCAATATCTAAAGATCTGAGTGATAACAAGGAGCCAGCCAAGCAAAGATCAAAGATTGAGGTTGGAGAGACCTGGTGCCGAGGTGCTAAGGTGAGAATGACCTTGGCATTTTCAAAAACCACACAGCCTGAGTGGTTGCACAGTCCATGCAAGGAGTTTGGATCTCATTCTCAGTGTACTGGGAAGTCATTGAAAGGCTTTAATCAGAGCAAAGCTTGATTGGGTTTGCTCCAGAAAGATCTTGCTCACTGCTGCTCAGGGAAAAGATTGAGGGAGGCAAGTTTGGAAGCAGATGACCAGATATAGGTGATTACAATATCACAGGTGAGAATTTACAATGATTTAGACTAGGTTCTAGTAGTAGAGATGAAAATAAGTGGACAGACATAGGATTTGTTTAGAAGAATGATCAACAAGTCTTGTTGACACATTGGATGTTTGGCATAAAGGAGAGGTGAATCATGGATAATTCCTAGAATTTTGGCTTCACCAACTGGATGGCTATTAATATTCTTTACCAAAGCTGAAAAGACTGCTAAATATCCAAAGGAGTATAAAAATTTCTAATTGGAACATGTGAAATTTGATGTGCCTGTTAGACATCAAAGGAGATATGTCAAATAGTCAGTGGGTTATACAAGCTAAAGACATGGGTTATTGGAGTTGGTCAGTGGCATTTAGAAAGAGTGACAACATGATCCTGTTTTCCCAGGACAGTCCTGGTCTATACCTGTTGTCCCAGTATCATTGTTAAAGGACCCTTTTTCACTCTTCGCCTCGTACCTGTTTGTGCTATATCTTTTATTGTCATCTTTCACAGAGACAGTATTTAAAGCCATGGGACTGGAGAGTCACTAGAGAGAGGGGTAAAATATCAGCAGAACCTGGTGCACTTCAACATGTTGGTGTGGGAGGGGACTGAGGAAGCAGCCACTAGAGCAAGAGAAAAGTCCGGAGGAGGTGGAGTTAGCCCAACCAGGATAGGAATGTAGCTAGGAAGGACAGAGTGGTCACATGTGACAGAATGAGATAAGGACACAGAGTGATCACTGTCTGTTGCACTTTCATCAGAATGTTCCCATTGGAAAGGGGAAGGTGGAAGCCCACAGGAACGGAATTAAGGAGCTAGAATGTGGGATGAGCTTGCTACATCCTTTCTGTTGCTCCACTTTTCAGAACAAAATCATATTTATGAGGAGCTAATTTAACTGTTATCTCCTCCATTAAATTTATATTAGGTTCCAACAGTAAACTTGGTTAGAATTAATTGCCCTTCTGTGTTCCCATAGCTCCTTGTTTATAACTTTTCATGTGACTTCTTAAAAGTTGTTCATTGTGTTATAGTCATGTGTGCCCGACTCCTTACTACACTACAGACTGCTTGGGGGGCAGTGACTATTTCTTTTCCATCTTTATCTTGCCTGTGAAACTTAGCCTGTCACAGTTCAATGAACCTACAAGATATTTGAGAAATGTTGAATGGATGAGTGAATGCATATGTGAGTAAATGAGGGAGTGAGAGAATGAGTGAATGGATGAATAAGTGAGTAAATTACACATGATTGAGTATATAAATGAACAAATGAGTTGAGTGTTTGGATGAATGAGTGTGAATGGGCAAGGGAGTGGGTAGATGAGTGAGTGGAAGGATGAGTGAGTAAGAGGATGAATGAGTAAGTGAGTGGAGGAATGAGTGAATGAGTGAATGAGTGACTGGGTGGGTGGGTGAATGAGTGAGTGAGTGAATGGGCAAGGGAGTAGATAAATAAGTGTGAGTGGATGGATGAGTGAGTGAGTGGATGGGTGAGTGAGTGATGGAATGGGAAAGGGAGTGAACGGATGAGTGAATGAATGAGTGGATGAGTGAGTGAGTGGGTGAGTGGGTGTGTGAGTGGACAGTTGCATCAGTGAATGGATGGATGAGTGAGTGAGTGGGTGGATGAGTGCTTGAGTGAATGGGCAAGGGAGTGGATGGGTGAGTGAGTGGATGGATGAGTGGTTGAGTGAATGGGCAAGGGAGTGGATGGATAGATGAGTGGGTGAGTGAACAACTGAATGGATAGATGAGCAGGTGAGTGAATGAGTGAGTGGATGGATGAGTGAGTGAATGAATGGATGAGTGAGTGAGTGAGTGATTAAGTGGATGGATGGGTGAGTATGTGGTTGGATGAGTGAGTGGGTGGTGGATGGATGGATGAGTGAGTAGGTGAGTGAGTGAGTGAATAGGTGAATGAGTGAATAAGTGGTTAGATGAGTGAGTGAGTGGCTGGGTGAGTGAGTGAGCAGGTGGTTGATTGAGTGGATGGATGAATGAGTGAATGGATGGATAAGTGAGTGGATGAGTGCGTGGGTGAGTGGATGGGTGAGTGAGTGAGTGGATGGGTGAAGGAGTGCATGGTTGGATGAATGAGTGAATGGATAGATGAATGAGTGAGTGAGTAGATGGGTGAGTGAGCGAGTGGGTGAGTGAGTGGATGGGTGAAGGAGTGGATAGATGAATAAGTGAGTGGATGGGTGAATGCATGAGTGAATGGATGGGGTGAGTGAGTGAGTGAATGGGTGAGTGAATGAGTGGGTGGATGAGTGGGTGAGTGAGTGGACAGATGAACGAGTGAATGGGTAAGAGGGTAAGTGGGTGAGTGAGTGAATGAGTGGGTGTTTGAGTGAGTGTGAGTGGATGGGTGAGTGAGTGAGCAAATAGATGAGTGAGCAAGTGAGTGAGCAAATGAGTGAGCAAGTGAGGGAAGGATTGGAAATGCATTTGAATCAGTACTAAGTACCCATGCAACATTACAGCCATGGGTGGTTGGTATTTCTGTTCCCCCTTGCCCACCTCATTTGTTCATAAACAAATGCTTCTGTTTCCACAATGATCATTAAGCACTGCAATGAATAATTAGAGAATCGTTATTTTCTGTTCTGTTGGTCCTAGGTTGCTTATAATTCTGATGGAAACAATAGTTTCCTTGAACTGAAAATTTAGTGAATTTTCTTTAGCTATTTTTCTGTTTTCCTTGTACAGTTTGAAGGATATACTATTTATGGACTGCAAAACAATAGATTCTAATCTGAGCTAGAGATAAAATGTAAAGGGGGCATAAAACATTTAAGAAGCATACATGAATCACAACAGAGTATTATGCAAAAGCTTTCTCAGGAAAATGTGCACATTTTGTATTTAGAAGTGGCTCAGCAACGCGGCATACAGCTGATTTGTCATAATATATAAACTTCTGGTAGTATTAAGAAAATAAATACTATACTAAGTCTTTAGGCAAAGTCATTGGTACTTGCTTCCACCCATGAATGCAATTCTGTCTTCCTGATGTGTTGGAAATACCCCAAAACAAATGCCAAATGTGGGATTAGAGATTAAATTTATAGAGCCCTACGCTGTATGGAACTATGTTTTTAAGGTGAAAGCTGTTCTCCCAATGAGTTCCTTTAGGAATAAGCTGGCAGAATGAGGAAAACCCAAAAATACCAAGTAGCAAGAGAAGATGTTATCAGAATTTCTGTTAGGCAAATGTAAGGAGGAAATCAGGGTATGGTATTATCTGTAGCCCTAAAAATCACAGCCTCAAGAACCTGGAGTCAGAGACATGCAAACATCCTGATGCCCAGGCCTTTGAAACTGGCTGTGGCTCAGGACAGGTCCCTCCCTGCCACTGGCTTCCTGAGGGAGGAGGGTTGGTGTCAATGCTGAGAACAGCCCTCTCTGCAGAAGCCAGGCGAGGTTTCACATACCTTCTCCCTGCAACCTGCCCTGCTGTCACAAGTGGGGTCTCATCCCCTATGGTGTGGACACACAGGTAGAAAGAAGCAGCCACTTGGGCTTGCCCTTGGTGCCTGGTGTCACTAAGGAGGTGAGCATAATTCTTGCTGTCCTTGCTGTTAGCTGGCATCCCCCTTGAAATGTTCAGTTACGTTGTTCTGGGCAGCCTTCTGCTGAGGGACCCACTGCCAGGGTACTCTTCTGCCCAGCTGTAAGCAAATGGGAAGGAGGGTCTCTGATGCCTCTTGCCAAATGCTCCCATTGCCCAGGTGCGTTTGTGGGCTTGAACCATGGTCTTCGTGCTCCTGGAGCACCACAGACCCCGTCTCTCTTGGAGTCAGCTGGTTGCTGCTCTGAGATTTTCAGACACAAAGACTGGAGCAGAGCCATGGTCAAAGTGAGGCCCATGCCTACGGTCACTTTTTTCTATCCGCAGCTGAGGGCCAGCACTGGCCTCCACTGTCACTTGACTCCCCTCTTGGTGCTCAGATGTGATTTTTGTTTCCTTGTGGTCATTTTAGTCTGGATGTGCAGAGTCTGCCAAAATAACTTGCACATCGTTCTTCTCATGTAAACTGGTAATTTTCTTTTCCAAGTGTCAACTGGAAATTAAAAGTAAATTAATTTTTATTTTCCTTGGATAAGCTGTGCTCCTGAACTGACTTGTTATTATAGGAAATTGGGCTTTGAAGAAGACAAATTTATGAGTATCTATAAATTATCTTCATGTTTTTTCATGTTTGCTTTTTAGCTCTTGAACTGAGACCAGATTCATTTAGATTTTCTTCAGAAGTTGGCCACAATAAATATCCTAATAATTCCAACTCAGGAAATTCATCATAAATCATTGTTTTTGCTGTAATCCCTTGACCTTCAGGCTTTCCCATTGAAGTCGCTAATGGGACTCTCACATCTTTTATGGAGTTTGTAAATTTCCTGGGGTTGAGGAATCCTGGACTTGAAATCCAGAACACCTAACCCAATCCTGCGCATTTCTTAATGGACTCGGGAAATCCTTTGAGGGAACCAAAAAATATGTCCCTGTAATGAAAGTTCCTGATTCACAAAGTGGCTCATTTGCAAAAAGTGTGGTGCAGCAATTTTTGAGATCAGGACACCTGGGTTCAAATCCGTTTCCTACCTATGACTGTGACGACACTGGGCCAGCTGCTTTGCTTCTCTGAGCTTCTGTTTCCTCATCTGTCAAGTGAGACGATGCCTACTTTGCCAGGTGGATGTGAGGTGGAAGTAGACCAAAGAAGAACATGCCTAGTTGGGTGGCTGTTACTTGCAGCCGCTCCAACACTGTGGCCCCCACCACCCTGAGCTGCTAATACGTTGGCCCACAAGGGTCTCACCTGGCCTTGAAGGGCCTTAAGGAGACTGGTGACATTACTTCAGCTTGTCTTGAAGCTGGATGCCTTTGCGTCAATGACCAGGGAGGCAGTGGGGTGTGGGAGCAGAGGTGACGGGCACACCGAAGCGCCTCCTTTATTCTGGGGTGAGCCATGGACATGTGCCCTAGGCTCCGGCCCGCCAGTTCTCATTCTGGCCATGAGCCCTGCTGGGAGTCCTGTCCCCCACGCACATGATGAGTGTGTGTGACACCTGCCTGAGGGAGAGGACGCTTGGTGTCCGGTGGACGTCCCCACCCCCACTGACTTCTGGCTCCAGGGAAATACTGTCTCAAGACTGTGCATGGGGAAGGGTCCTCAGTGGCTGAGGAGGACCTGGTTACAGGCGGTTGGTTAATTTCTCTCCAGTTAGGCTCCCCGCTGCTTCAGATGATGTGACACGTTACCTGGAATCACAGCTACCTTCAGCTGTAGTACTGCTTTAGTTGTTCATTTTCCCATACTAGGCATGAGGAGGCTGAGATCCAGAGACGCAGACTTGGACTTGGCTTTGCAGGGGCAGAGTGAGCAGTGGGCTAAAGAGCAGGCTGAGGTCACACCCACATGCAGGTGCACAGCAAGTAAGTGTTGTTCCTTTCATTCCCAGTAGCCGGCGGGGAGCTAGGGGTGGCTTTGGAGAGCTTCAGAAGCTCCCTCCTTCCCTAGCTCCACAGCCCTTCCCCACACCTGCCAGTAGTTTCCAAGTATGTATACTCCCTAAGGAATCTGTGTTCTTGCAGGGCAGACTGAGCTCCCAGGTGACCCCCGCAGCTTCCCACCCCGCATGTCACTGCCCTGCCCCTGCAAATGACGGGGATGCTTCTGGGAGCGTCGCCTCTAGGACTGGTCCTGTGCAGAACCAACCTCTTCCTGACTGGAAAGATGCAAGACAGTCAGGCTTCAGTGTTGCCTGACCTGGTCCTCTCCACAGAAGCTCTTCCCAGCTGTGCCTGGTGACCTCTTCCTTTTGCAAACACGTGCATGAGTGCCTCAGCTCCTCCATTCTGACAGACTGGCTGCTTAAGCAGTGCTGCCTCAAACCTACCCTCTTTGGTGTACTTGTAATTTTCATAGTAGCAAACTGAGCTTTCCATTATTCATTACAGGTAAAAATTAAAATTTTAATTAAAATTAAAAAATTAAAATTTTAATTAAAAATTAAATAATTGTGAAATACAGCATGGAACAAAAGAACATATAAAATCATGCTAAGTAGAAGAAACCGTTGTAGAAGAATGTGTATTATATTTTCCTGTTTGTGTGAAGCATCTCGAATAGGGAAACCTGTAGAGACAGAAAGTAAACTACTGGTTGCCTGGGGATTGGGGTGAATGTTGGGAGGTTACAGGGTACAGGGATTCTTTTGGGGATGAAGAAATGTTCTAGAATTGACTGTGGTCATGGTGGCGCATATCTGGGACTATACCAAAAGTCACTGAATCACCTGTTGGGTGGTTTGTGTAGTAGGTGAATATATCAATAAAGCTGTTAAAAATGAAGACAAAATAAAGATATTTTATGATAAATGAAAAAATATCGATACAACTTCATGGGTGGTAGTAGAATGGACACTCATGTACTCAGCAACCAGAACTAAGTGGAGCATCACAGAGCCCAGAAGTCTCCAGGTTTGCCCCCATCCCCCGTAGGTAACCACCGTCCTGGATGGTATTGATGGCAATGTGTGTAAGCACCCATCCCTTAACTCAGTATAGTTTAATTTTACCTGCTGGTCAATTTCATATACATGGATTCATGTGGTACCTATTTTGTGACTGGCTTCTTCTAAGCACCATGGTTTAGGTACCTGTTGCAGAAGATTATTCCCATTTACTGCTGCATATAATTCTATGTATGAATAGAACAAAGTCATGCACCCATTCTACCACCCATGGCATTTGAGTTTTTTGCAGTTGAGGGTCATAATGGTCTATGCTGACATAAACATACTGACATTTACCTCCCAGTGCACATGTGCAAGGATTTCTCCAGAAATGTCCCTAGTAGAAGAATTGCTAGGCTACAGAGTCCATGCATTTTTATCAGTGATAGATAGCACCGAAGAATTTTTTTGTCAAGAAGATGGTGCCTATTTATGTTCCTAGAAGCCATGGGTTACAGTTAACATGTCTTCAACAACACTTGGGGTATTCTCAGCTTACCAGTTTTTGCCAATCTAGTGGGTTTGAAGTGGTATGTCATTGAGTGCATTTTCCTGATTATTGATGAGAGTGAACATCTTTTGGATGTGTCTTCCTGTTTACTGCATAACAAACACCCCCAACAATTTGAACTTTAAAATAATATCCGTTTCATTTAGCTCACAATCTTGTGTGTTGCTTGAGGGGATTAGGATAGCAGGAATGTCTGGAGACCCTTTCCATGTGGTTTCTCATCGGACAGAAGGCTAAGCTGAGCTTCTCATGTGGGGGACAAGGGGTTCTAATAAGCAGCAAGAGAGGGAAGACTCCAATGTGCACTTTTTAAAAAAGATTTTTTATTTATTCATTTGACACACAGAGAGAGCAAGCACACTTAGGGGAGAGGGAGAAACGGGCTTCCCGCTGAGCAGGGAGCCCAATGTGAGGCTTGATCCCAGGACCCTGGGATTATGACCTGAGCCAAAGGCAGATGTTTAATGAACTGAGCCACCCAGGTGCCCCCAATGTTCACTTTTTGAACACCTGCTTACATTCTATTGTAATACAGTTAGAATGAAAAAAAGAATAAAAATAAAATACAGTTAGAATGTAATGTAGTGTTGTCTCCTTGGCCAAAGCAAGTCACATGGCTACCAAGGCTAGGGTCAGTGTGGAACAGAACTTTCCAAGGGCCTGGACCCAGGGAGACATGAATCCACTGGAGGACATTATTGTACTGTCCACCACAGTAGCTCTTGCCATATTTCTTTTAGGCTGTTGATCTTTTATATAATCTGGATACTAATTCTTTGATAGTTACATGTATTGATTTTGATCAGTAGAAGTTCTTTTAATAAATGAGGTCAATGAAATAATAACAGTGGTATGTTTTATGGGTTAAATTTGAAGAATGTTACAGTATAAAACAAATATAGAGAACCTATTTATCTCCAAGGAGGAACTGGGATCAAACTACTAAAACTTAACCAAATTTAACTTCTGCATCTGTTATAATTTCATAATTAGCTATTTTTAAAAAGGTGCCTAGGTAGAGATCTAGGATTTTCAGGAATTTAGAAGCCCTGGGGAAAAATTACACCTGGTGTTGGTTAGATAGGATAAAAAGTCTAATCAATTACTTGGAGTAAATTTGAATAAGGACAAATCTTTTTAAAATTCTCTTTTTAGATTTTCTACATTAACCTTGCTTACTTAACAATATACATTGCATTCTGTGTAACTTGGTTTTCTTAAAATTATCTTTTAAGACAATTTGACATATTAAAAATACAAAGTTTCTAATATTTTGAAATGTATATTGAAGTATAAGAGGATGAATATTAAGATTCTAGACTTTGAGTTCTCTTCCCTATGTTTTTAAATAAGCAAAAATACTCCTCACCCCAAACACAAAATAAATATTTCACCATCATAATAAAACAGACTATTTTGTCTTCACCTAGAACTTTCACAGTACCCAACAGAACCAGAGCTTATGTTTTCAGAGGAGTGGATGAGTGTAAACTTTCTAAATTAACTGAGTTTGATGTTTACATATGAAATGATTTCCTCACCCCCATCAGCACTGGGTCTTCTTACAAGTCTTCAGTTTTATCTTCTTCATAGATGACCATCTGTTCCAGTTTGCCTGGAAATGAGAACTTTCCTGGGACATGGGTGTTAAACCTGGGGACATGCCGGGCAAATCAGAGCTAGATGGTTACCCCATTCTTCACAAACTTTAGAAAACAAAACTCATACCCACATCTCTAGCCTTTAAATGTGCTTAACTTGCTCAACGTCCTTCCTTGATTATTATTCCCCCTCCGACACAAATCGTTTCTGCTGGAGGTACATGTGTTCTGGAAGCAGGGCCCCAGGATGGGTTGTGTGGAGGTGGTTTGGGGAGGGTGTGTGCTGCTCCCAGGCAGGCTGGTGAGGGACTTTCCTTGTTGTCCAACACTGACATTTCCCAAACTTGCTGCTCATTTTCTCATCTAGGCAATGTAGTAGCATTGCCTACATTCCTGGTTTTTGTGTTAGAGCTAAGATTTTGAAATAGTGTGTTCTGATTTTTCTCACTTATTTAATAGTCTTTTGGTTTAGATTGCACCCTGGGCCGTGCTTAGAGTTTTGATAAAAATTGGTTGTATCTTGAACATTTGGAAAGGAATTTGACTGTCTGGAAAAGGAGAACGTAGAACAGGTGGTTAGTAAACCACCAGGTCAAGTAGAGATCATGATTTCTCTTTTATTTAGAGGCAAATGTTGTTATATAGGTTCATTTTTAAAGATTTATAGTATGTAATTTAAGGAAATAATTATTCATGAAGTAGAGACCAGGGAGTATATATATGAGTATTTTTTCTTATGCTGCATTCTCTTCATTCTAAAACTGTTTAATTCCCACCCACCCAACACACACAGCTCCTAAGTCTGCCCTATGAAGTTATGTAGGTTGTGCACTGCACAACTCTGGGGTGGTAATGGGGGACAACTATTCACATTTCAGTTATCCTAGATTTATCTTGAGAAAGGGTTGCTTTTTCTGACTTAGACATGAATGTTCCTGGGCAAGTGGCAGCCAGCATGACTGCCTCCCCGACTCTCCCAACAAAGGTACTTAATAGAAAACATGAAGGAAATAAAACTTTTCTTCTGCTTACATTTTATAACCTTCCCTACTTGTACTGTAGACCTACCTCTGACCTGAGGCAACTGATCTGTTTTTAACACATAGTAGCATAATGATGTAGAGCACAGAGCCAGGGGCCCGTGCCAGCTTTCTACTTGAATAATCCAAAGGAGGTTACTTGGCTCTCAGTTCCCTCATCTATCTAGTGTGTTGGTTCCTTCCTCAGTGAGCCGTTGGGTGGGTTAAATGAATGAATAGTGCAGAACACTTACAACTGTGAATGTTGTGTTGCGTGTAAAGGCCACTAGCCTTGCTCGGCTTTGCATCTGACATTGCTCTAATGTACACCTACGTTTAGCAGGGCTGCATCTTAAACACTGGGTAATGGATGAGGGCACGGTAGAGAAGTCATGACCTGTTCCCTTGAGCCCCTGAGAAGAAGGCTGGGTCAATAATCAGTTTCTTTGTCTCTTTTCTTCTGGGTTTTGCTTCTCCCTAGCTCAGTAGTTCCCCCACCTCCTGTATGCTTGTCTGTTTATGTGCTGTTTCTCCCATGACATGGAACCTCCCCTATGATGGAAGCTTATATTTCCAGGACTTGGCCAGGTACATGGCAGGGGCCCAGCGGCATTTGACTTCAGCAGAGGGACTGGGTCTCCCCTGGGTTTGGGAGGCACTGCCTCTTTAGGGCAGTATTATCTCTATGTCTTACTTCTCGTGGGGAGGCCCAAGTGGGTGGCACTCACCACATGCCCCGTTCTGGTCTCAAAATCCTGAAGAGTGCCCCACAAGGGATATTGATCATCCACGAAGGGCTCTGTAAGTATCGTTTCCATCAGAGCCGAGATGGCAATTTTGACCGGACTTGGAGTTGCGACAAGCAGGAGAGCAGGGTTCTCTCTAAGGAGGTGTACAAGCTCACAGTCCTCACAGGGCTAAAGGGAGGCTGGCGGGGGGTGGGGGGAGAGGGTGTGTGTGTGTGTGTGTGTGTGTGTGTGTGCGTGCGCACGCATGCGCGCAGGCATGTGGTTCTTTGTGGGTGGGGTTTTTCTTTCTTTCCTTGTCAAATGTAGGCCACCTGTTGAGGCCACAGACTGGTGCATTCTCAGTGAGTCCGCCACACGGGGATCCCAGCAGGCAGCTTATCATCTATTGAATGCAGCTTGGTAAAGCTATTCAAAGAACAGAGAGCCTTGGACATACTTAATTTTGTAAAGTTTGCCGATAGCAATGGATCTCTAGATTGTTTTAATTTTAGAAATCAGTATAAAAGTCGATGAGGCCATGAACACATTTAGAATCAGACAGGGGTTTGTGTCAGTGAACTAACTAGAGATCTTCAATTACAAATGATACAAAATTAGCAAGTAAGTCTATCAAAATAACCTTGACAGTTTTTGTGAGAGATGCCGTAACCCCTACAGATATGGAATGTCAAATGAGACGCACCTAGGAATTTAGGCAACTTGTAAGAACAGTTGGAAACAACTTTCTGAGTCATTTTTTTAAAAAAGATTTATTTATTTATTTTACAGAGAGAGAGCAGGGGAAGTGGTAGAGAAAGAGGGAGAGAGAGTCCCAAGCATACTCTGTACTAAACTCAGAGCCTGACGTGGGAGATGAGGGACTCGATCTCATGACCCCCGAGATCATGACCTGTGCTGAAAGCAAGAGTAGGACACTCAACCCACTGAGCCACCCAAGCGCCCCTCTGAGTCATTTTAGGCAAAGAAGCTATTTATCAGAGGAAAGGTAAAAGACCTTCGTAGTAGCTTTCAGTGAGTACTGTCCACGGCCGGGGCCAGGATCCTGGCTGGGGCATGTCTTCCTGATTTAATAAATGTAACAACATAGAGCAAGCTGCCTATTGTTTGTGCTTTTAATAAGCAGAGGTTTTCAGAGACATAAGCCAGCTAAATTGGTTGTTCTTTTTGCCTCTTTCATTATCCCTGTTCCTGGCCAGTGAATCAAGGCATAGGGGTAGGGAGGGGGAAAACATCTCTGTTTTCCTGCTGCCGCCAATGGCTTGCCCTTCACCGTGAGGAAGATCTGCTGTGTGTGCTTGTGCTCTGTGTACCGTGTTTCCTTGTCACAAATATGAGCACACAGTGTGCCCTCCCGGCTTTCTCCCGAGCTGATGAATGCCAGGGGGAGAGACCCAGGCTGTTGCTCGTGCTGCTCTAGCCTCAGTGCCTTTGCAGGGCACCCACTTTCTCAGTGCACGTTCCCTTCATTGAGAATGAAAAAGTAGGCTGACATCATGGTTTGAAGAGACTGCCAGTTCCGAGGAGCCCATTGTGCTACCGGTGCTGGCTCAGCATAATTCCAAGCATTTGGGAGGCTGGGGCTGCTGCAGTAGTCCTGAGGGGAGCTGCGAAGGGGTTCTGACATGCCAGTAGAATGTGATTTTAATCTCATAGGGCTGCAGACAATGCTCTATCATCCCTGGGAGGAACTTCAGTGGTTCAGGCTTATGATTTATTTAAATGTGGAGGTGAAAGCTCCCTGGGTGACACAGGAAAGTGAAGCACAGATAACTTCCAGGGACAGGTGCAGCTCCCCGGGTGTGGGTAGCCTGGGGGGCCCCCCCTCATCTGGGGGTGCTGGGACTTTGAGAGCTTTTGGAGAATTTGCTTAGAGGATTGTATCATAGTTTTTGTTGTTGCTTTTCTACCTAGTCTTCATGACATGACCTAAGGTTTTTTTTTTTTTAAGATTTTATTTATTTGACAGAGATCACAAGTAGGCAGAGAGGCAGGTAGAGAGAGAGGGGGAAGGAGGCTCCCTGCTGATCAGAGAGCCTGATGTGGGGCTTGATCCCAGGACCCTGGGACCATGACCTGAGCTGAAGGCAGAGGCTTAACCGACTGAGCCACCCAGGCACCCCTATGGCCTAAGTTTTATTTCCTAAAATTTTTTTTTTCTCATTTTCTCTGGAGGGAGTCAAGTTTTCTTCAGTGAAAGGGAGAACTTCAAGCTATCGATGAGTGAACCACTGGAGAAAACAGCAAAGGAGGATTTTATTTCTACGTACCTTAAATGACAGAGGACAGACAGTAGCATCTCTTGTGTCCCATTGCCCTGGACACCAGCTGCCAGCCTCCGACTCTATTTTTATGTGTATTCATGAAGGAGGTGGATGGAGCCTTGCGGGTCCCAGCAGCGTCTCAGCCAGGAAGGCACTAAATCACCTCCGCTCTTCACACGACTGGCCTTGAGCCTCACTGCCCTTGAATCCACTCAGAATGTGCCCGTCTGCTTAGTGGCATCCCCAATGCCACTGGAATCCTGTTGTCCACTCATAGTCACTGTTCACGTCACACCCCAGAACAGTGCCCATCGGGCCAGAAACTTTTCATGCCCATGTGGGCACAAAGATAAGTCCTTTTTGGAGAGGCTAAATCAAGCCATTCAGCCCATCATGTGACAAGGAAATAATAAATCAACTGTTCTGCTTTTAAACTCTGTGGGCTGAAGGAAAAGAAAGAAAGGAAGCAGCCTCGTGGCCTCCCTGTCATGGCAGCTGCCCGGCGTCCGTGCCATGCCTGCAGGGAAGGGCAGGGCCAGCCCCCCAGTCTGGGCCGGAGGTTTCTGCTGGGAACAGTCAGGGAGGGGGCAGCTGGCGGGAGCAAGGCCAGCATCACTTTCTTCCTTGACTACTCTGGGCCAGGATGGCTCTGCCTGCCACCAGCTTCATAAAGAAGGTTCTCTCTCCTTCCCCATGCCGTGGTGTGTACTCTACAAGAGACCTGGCACATTATCCATTTCCTGAGCTACACAGCTAGAGCTTCCCCTGTCTCAGTTTCCAAAAAAAGCAAGGGACCTAAGTGCAGAAACCCAGGCCCAGAATATATGTTTTATGTAATGGAGATGTAGATGCAGTTCAGACAAAGATGCAGACTTTACTGGAAACCCATCTTCCCAGATGAGTCCCCATAAACACCAGCGTGCTGCTTCAGGACACCAGCGTCCGGGCTGCCCCCGACCCAATATGAAGCCCATCAGCTTGGCTTTTATGCCTGCCAGTTCAGCTGTGACCTTTTTGGTTAGTACCACACTCTGCATGCATGCGCACGCGTGTGCGCGCGCGCACACACACACACATATGTGTGAACATGAGCACTTCCTTGTTTGCTGGCTGGGCAGCCCCGCCCTCACTGGACTGCCCAGGAATCTACTTGCCCTTGGGAAACAGCCTCCTTATCAAGACTTTCAAATTCAGGGGAAGGGAAAGACCCTGGTGCTTGTTTGGCACAACTGTTAGAAACACCAAGGAGCTGCTGGCCGGTAAGACTTAGCCCATCAGTCTACAGTTGTATAAGAATAAATTCACCTTAGTAACCCCTAGAAACCAATGCCCAGTGTCGGGATTTCCGGGAGTCCTTTGTAGGGGGTAAAATGAATATTTACTGAGGGGATCCTGATGGGACTGGTCCGTATGACACCCAGTGAGGAGATTGTGTCCAGATTCTCAAGAGCAAGAAGCTGACGAATCCAGGACTGCTGAATCTAGTGAACCAGGGTTTCAGTGATGGTGCGTAGAAACTGAGAGCCCAAAGGCTTTCTGTTCTCTCTGGGGCATGGGGGAGGCTCCCTCCTGCCCTCAGCTCCCTCCTGTCTAGGCCATGCTGACTGTGGGGAGTGGTGAGGGCCGCGTGTGACTGAGGGATGCAGGCTTGGTGTCACCGGTCATCCTGTCCACAACCGGTGACCAGCGTCTCTGTGGACGTGGCGATTCCCACAGCCTGGTCTCCTGGGTTGGGAAGTAGAGCAACACCCTGTCCGCTGCTCCTGTTGGATCCTGTTCTGATGTGGCTGGTTGCCTCCTGCCTCTGGGAGCCCTGCCCTGGCCAAGCTGTGGTGGCTGAGCTGTGACTGTCGGAAGGTTCTGGTTTGTTTGAATGCAAGACTGCACACAGTGCTTTAAACCAGCACCCTGCTCTGCTGTCTGCCACGCCTACTGTGGGTGCTCCCAGGTCAGAACAGGCCCATGCCCAGGCTTGGTGGCCCGCACCAGGCGCTGGGGATGGGGGCGTGTCGGGGAAGGCCTCTGAGCCCTGACTGCCTGTGGAAAGCTGCCCTGATGGGGCTAACTGGCGGTGCTGTATTCAACCAGAACATTCTGTTCTCGGGGTTTGCCAGTAAGAACAAACTGCAGAGAGACTGTCTTTTGTTTACTGCTCTCCCTGATTCTGTCCGTCAGTTGCCCGCCGTGCCCTCTCCACCTGGTGACTGAGTGAGGATGGCTCTGCGTTCACCTCTGGGCGGAGGCAGCTTTCAGAAGGGAGAGGCAGTAGGGGATCTGGTTTCCGTGTGACTTCATCACCGTTTCTGATACACACCTGCTGTCAGATCATAATTAAGAGCCGTGACATACCCATACTGCTCAAGGGCTCCATTACAAAGCGGGTCAGGGGACTCATAAGGCTTGGTTCTTGAACAGTGTGTTTGGGCTTCTCTAGCCTCTGGGGTCTGATGGAGGATGCCGCTGGGCCCTGGGATACATCCCAGCCTGCACAGGTCCTGAGATGGTGCTGGGGCCGGTTCCAAGCCTGTGAGAGAGGCCTGGCTCTGACGGCCTCTGGGGCCACCACCCAGAGCTGTATGTGTGTGTTGGGGGGAGTCTTTCAAACCCATCAAGGAGGGTAGGCTGGGGTTCCTGGGACATCTTTGTTCTGGTTCTCCTGGGTGGTGTGACCCAGTGACATGCTGGCTGCGAGGACCTTGGAGAGGACTTTAATATCCGGAGAGCGTGTTCTCAGAGCACTTTCTCACGATGCCCTGGAGTCACCATATTTCAGAGGCACTTTGTATAGAAGTTGGTGGCAGGGAGGAGAATCTGAGCTAAATTAAAATATAATGATTTCTAGACTTGTTCTCCCTAACTACACAAGAATTTTTTCTTTGTTTTTGTTCATTTCACTTTTGCTCCATGGAGGCTTCAAATCAGTGCCTGTGGAAGGGGCTGTGTGGCACAGTGGGGCTCCCCCTTGATGTCTCTGGCGGGGCCACAGCCTGGTTCTATGAGCTTCTAGCATCCGGGCAGTGTCCAGGCTGAGGGACAGAGGACCGTGGCCACTTATCCAAGCCCTGTTGGTGATATGCCATGAGGAGCAGGGACTCAGGCTAAGGTACCCATGTTTTGGGTACCCTAAGAGCTTCCCTGCTTCATTCTCTCCCCCCTACAGCCCTCAGCCAGAGAGATCCTTCCCAAATGATACCCTGAATGGTTTTTTGTTTGGTTGGTTGGTTTGGTAGAGAGATGCTTGTGGTGTTGACCCCAACCTTTTTTGAGAACAGTGGGGTTCTTTAGGGTCTTTTGATTCTAAATTCTCAGCAGATTTTTGGGAGCAAATGCATTCCTGTGACTCTCCTGGTGGTTATTTATAAACACGTGGTGCACAAATGAGGCTTTGCAACCCTGTCACTTAACCTTCTCCCTGGTGGGAAAACCATGCAAACTGTCGCCTTAAACTCCAGGGCTGGTGCTCAGTCTCTGCTGACTCTTGGCCAGCGTGCCAGGCAGAGAGAATGAGGGGGCATGAGGCCCTGGTTGGGGGGCTGCATGCGCCCCATTGAGGGACCCAGGCAGGGGGTCAGCGTGTTGTGTGTCTAGGTGGGATTTAGGAATGGGCGGCTGGTGGCTGAGCCAATCCACATGCCCAGGGACCACGGGTCATGAGCAAGCGGCATCCAGGCCATGGCAGGGCTGGGCATGTGTGGCTGGCAGCTTTGCTGTTCCTCCCACAGGCTCTGGGGAGAGTGTGGGCAGCACAGAGCGCTGTGCCTCTCTGGGAAGCTGGAAAAATTAGCTCTTCTGTGTTGTCTGGGTGAGTCAGAGTGAGAAGAGCTTCTGTGGTGGGTTCTGGGCCAGTCCTGGAAGGAAGGGAGCAGGTGTCCTGCTGTTATCACGTACATTTGTCTAATGCTGTAAAGTGCAGAAAGCACTTTCAGGTAAGTTCCTTTACTCTTCACGCTGCCCTGTGGAGCCTTGAGGGCCCTACGAGGGCAGAGCTCAGGGCCTAGCCCCCAGGAGGCACTGCTCCCAAGTCCACGCTCTCTGGGAACAGAGAGCACCCCGGGTCTGAATGGTGGTGGAGCAGATAGAGCTGGCTGTCGCGGGCTCAGAGGCCAGGGCCGTAGCGGAAGAGGGTCAGCCTCTGCACCCGCACACCCGGGCTCGCTCCCGGCTCTGTGCTGTTGCTCTGAGCTCAGTGTGTTCATCTGTGAAGTGTGTGCAGGGACGTCCTTGCACATGAAGTGCTGGCCCACAGGAGGGGATGGTGGATGGGAACTGATGGGTCATCTAGGGCCAAAGGAAGCCTGTGGGAGAAGCTGCTGGCAGCCCTTCATTGGTGGGGGGGGGAGCAGGGAGGAGGACAGCAGCACGAGGGCTTGGCCTGGGATGGCTGATGCGCTCCCAGGACCCTCGTACGGCGCTGGGTGCTGCACGGTGTCAGCATCCGACGTGGGCTCTGTTAGGCAGATCTGGTAGTCAAGCCTGGGGGCAGGCTTTCATCTGGAGTGGTGTAGACAGAGGGAGAGAACCCCGGCCACGTAGAATAAGACCCTGATGAGGAGGTGATTGTCCTGTTTCTGGGCTCAGGGAGCCTGCCTCCTCGCCTTGGGCTGATCGGCATGTCGCAGGGGCCCTCATCAGTCGGGAAGATGGCATTTTGTTTGTTTTCACAGTAGCGGGAGCAGAGCAGTAAAACACATCGGGAAGGGTTTTCAATGGGCCTAGACACGTATGTGTGCATCGTGCCTGCCCCATGTTGTGGGGGGGGGGCGGGACGCAAGCCCCTCCTAGCCACAGCGAACAGCTGGGAAGCAGGGTGACGCCCGCCGACACTCGTCAAAGTGCGGATACTTGAATGTATGTAGTGCCTAGGACTAGAAGCAGTCTTCGTCTGGCCTTTGACACTGTGTGTGCTGGTGAGCCCTACCCCGGCTGAGCAAATCAAGGTGAGGACCCTGCTACATGGGCAGGGAGCCCCCTTGTACCGTCCCTTTGCTCATCACACAAGGCAGACTCCTTGTGCTCCCTTCCCTCCCTGTTTTGTTTCTAGTGCAGCGGACCCGGACTGGCCGTTTGGCTACGTGTGCCTCCCTCACAAAGGGAGGGGTTTCCCCCCATGCATCCTGAGAAGGCCACGTCTGTGCATTTTGTCTTTCTGCACACTGACTGAAGTCCGGGCCATGTCACGCAGTCACGCAGACCTTTACCACCCTGGAAAGTGGTTGAGGAAGGGGAAAGTTGCATTGTGAGCCAGGTGTGACCAGGGCCAGGGAAGACATAGATCACTGGCTGGGGTGGGTCCTCTCTGTGGAGCTCAGGCCAGCTTCAGTGTGGTGGGCACAGGCCCAGGCCATGAATGACAGCCTTCAGTATGCGGCTGGGGCTGGACTCAGGAAGGGGCCCGTGGGCCTGCACCCCCACCCCAGAGTGACCCTGCACAGGTGTGTGCTAGAGTTTGCCCACATGATATTCAAGGATCACCCACTGAGCAGCTGGGGCCTCTGGTTCTCTCTGCCTATGGCAGGTGTGCAGCAGGTGGCTTTCTCAGCAGAGCAGGGGCTGTAGTAGGTTCAAGGTAGTGAAGTCATGAGTGAGGCCAGTGTTGTAGGTCCATCTGTCCACCCTCACATGGGAGCCATCGTGGAGAGCCAGCCTCCTGTCTAGGGTGAGAACTAGTGACTCTTCTCCTCACACGCTTTCCTCAGCTTTTGGAATGGGTCCCTAGCTTTGCTCTGCTGCATCTTTAATACTTCTGGGGGAGGCAGGGGAAGAGCCCAGCTCCAGCCAGCGAGCACTCTGCCTGAGGGCTGGGTTCAGGGTGTGGTGGTATAGGGACTCCGAATAGAATGAGGATGCTGTATTTCCCTGGCGAGTACTGTGGGATAAGAAATAAGTGAAAACAGAGCTCCAAGCTCGGATCATTCCCTCTGTAAGCTGTCTGGGCAGCACTCTAATTTGTCATGATCTCTTCCTCCGTTGAGTACCAGTGACACTCACTTATCTGCCCGTCCACTTGCCCGTGGACTATCTGCCCTTGTAACCTCTGTTTGTTTACTCCAACACTGTCTGAAGTTCTCAAGTATTTGCCTGTTTCTTCCCTAGATTTTAGTTGCTTTGAAAGCAAAGAGCCCGTGGCCCATTGCATGTTGAGATTCCGCCAAACACTACTGTGGCTCTGTCACTGCTCTACCTGGAGAGGATGAGAAATCCCCTTTTATAAAAGCGTGTGTTACTTTGTGCATTTAGTAGTTGCTCGTCTTGTTGATGGGACGTATTTAAAGTGAAGCTCACTCAGAATCAGTGTGCATAGCCGGCATTCCCAGGCCTTGCTCATGGACTCATACAGGGTCTGGGAGCTGGAAGAACCTGGAGGCCAGCTCCTCCAACCCTTCACTGGCCGTGGAGAAACCAAGGCCCTGGAATGCTGCCCAGTCTGTACTTTCTTTGTTATATTCTTTGTTGACACAAGAGACATTCTGATGCGTTAAGTATGGTGTGCATTAAAAATCCTTCAGCAGGTATGCAGCATTTGACTCTATTGGATCAGGAGAAAAGGCCACAGGACTCTAAAAACCAGATCCCCTAGCAGGACAGAGTGTGGCCAGAGCAGAAGGAGGCGAGCCAGGGACCTGCCCTGCCAGCTAACAAGAATGCATGGGCCCAGGGAGCCTCTGGATCTTGGTGCGGAAAAGGCCAGAGTGCTGAGGTCTTTCCCACTGAGGTTATAGTTGCATTTTTAAAGAAAATCTTATTTAAAGAAGACCATCTTAAGATTCTGCATCTAGATATCTGAGGCTTGAATGCTTGCTGGGAAACCACTTGGCTGATTGGTTTTGTAGATGTGAGGGATTAGTGTCCCAGATGACCATCATTCAGAAGCACTAGACAGACAGTATAATGAGGACCAGGAGCTCTTTATAGTGCTCAGAGCAGCCTGGCCTGATTGCCTAAGCTCGGAGGTCAGAAGCAGCCTCTCATGGTGCTCCACTCTCTGCAGACAGGTAAAGTTATCCAGGCCCTTCCCTTGCAGCCTGGGATCTGAGGCTGATTTGTGCCTCATCCCTGCAGAGATTTGTAAGGAGTAATTAAGTGGCTGGAATATGGAGGCTTTTTTAAAAAGCCTGTTGTGGGTTAGGGTGCTAAAGCATGAGAGTCATTCTCTACTTTTTTTTTTTTTTTCCATGAGGAGCCAGGCAGACACTTTGCTCAGGATTTTCACTGCTTGAGCAAAGTTGATTGATGGACTTATTTCATTCTCCCTGGAAAGCCTCCCAGAGAGGAGAAGAGGCTGTGAGCTGGACCATTTCAGGCCCTGCTCAGGAGCATTTAGGAGCCTCACATGGTCTGTGAGTACTTCTAGTCTACCTGGACACACTATCTCCTGAGTCTGTGAGTGCTCCCCTCCTAACTCAGCATGGCATCCCTGAGTCTGTCAGTGTTCCCCACTACCTCGACATGGCCATCCCTGAGTCTGTGAGTGCTCCCCTCCTACCTCAACATGGGCATCCCTGAGTCTGTGAGTGCCCCGAGCCTATCTCGACATGACATCCCCTGAGTCCATGCGTGTCCTCCATCTCCCTCAACATGGTTGCTGTGTGTCCCACTAGGCTTCCCAGTGATGAGGTGCCCACACTGTAGGGTAAGCAGTTAGGTATATCAGTAGACTCAGATGACTTTTTAGAGGCTCAATTTTTATACATGAATCTATGTATTTTTAAGAGTTTACTTGGTATCAGAATGCCTCAAGGAAAAGCCCACACAGACTCCAGAAACCAGAGAAAGAACTAGAGCTTATTAGCCAAGAATGGCTTTGACATACTAAAGAATGTGTTTTTGACTCAGTGGTGACATACCTTCCAAGAGGCCCCATCCTGTTGAATGGACTATTGTTCCTGCTTCCTGGGATAACTTAGGTCAGGTCCCCCCTGAAGCAGAGAGAAGATTCTCCAGGAAAGAGGAGTTTACTACCCACCCCCCCCAAAACCAGTACTCTTTGGGCTGCAGGCAGATTGCCTCTGTAGTCTTTCTGGCAGTAACTAGAAGTCTAGCACTCAGGTCTGTTCTTCCCCAACCCAGAAACACATGCAGAGACAAGGAAACTGGTCTGTGTGCCTGTGGAGCATGTGGCAGACCCTGGCCTCTTAGCCGCAGGATGTGATGCCGTCTGGAGTGGGTTTTAGACCTGCTTCGCTTCCCCTCCAGCCTCATCACCTGACCCATTTCTCCTGTCTGTCTGGGTTGCCCCGTGGCCAGTCTGCTGTGTGCTAAGAGCTAACAGGTCCAGAGACAGTGCTGCAGTAGCTCCCTGGGTGATTCTAAGACTTCACTGGGGTTCCCTCCCTGCTGACGTTTGGGGAACAGGCTGTGCTCTGGTGTGTGGCATGGCCATCCAGCCCAGGTCCTGAAACTTGCAGGTGTGTATACCCAAGCCCACTGCAGAAAACCACCCAGAAGCCTGATTTCTACCTGTTAGATGCCAGGGTCCCGCTGTGGGGAGGCACAGGAAGCTGATGCTGATGACAGCGGTGGCTGTGGTCTTTGGGTCCATGCCCAGCACGGATCTAGGCAGTCTCCTCGGTGAAGCGGCTCAGAGGCCGCTGACCCCCTCTGCAGGCACGCTGAGGCCTGGGGAGGGGGCATTCCTGCTCAGCACCGGCAAGTCGGCAAGTTGCGGCTCTGACTTCAGAGAGTTCGTGTTTTCTCTGGAAGTGGTTGTGGCTGCCCCAAGGGAGCCTTCGCTTCTCTTTCCCAGGACAGCAGGGCCCCTACTGCCTTGGGAAAGCTGCTGCCGAGATTGCTGAGTTCCCAGACCAGCTCCCGCGTGTACAGCAGAATGGCCCTCCCCTCCACCCGTCCCTACCAGGTGCCATCTGGTGCTGGTGCTCACGGTGGCCTTGTCCTCACGCAGTGTCCCCGGGTCAGTGAGAGAGGACACCAGCAGGCCTGGGGGTCTTGCGCTGGTGTGTGGTGGTTGCCACAGGCCCCGGCGTTCCAGCTGTCACCTGCTTGGAATTCTGAGTGGAGTTTTGGGCAGTTGTTGTCAGGAAAAACTCACTTGAAGTAGATTAATCCTAGGTTTTGTTTCCCCAGTCCTTTGGTGCAGACAGAAAGTCTGGAAGTCACCCCAGTGTCTTGCTGGTGAATGCCCCACAGGCTTTCCATAGCTGCACTGTCTCTCGAGTAGCCGGGAGGGGTGAAGGCCAGGGCCATACTATGGGACCCATGTGTCACAGCTATGCCTATGTCTTCCTCCTCCCCTCCTCGGCATCACAGAAATCATCAGGCATGGGCAGACATACACACATCACACACCACACACATGTATACACACCACACACACACCACAACACACACACATGTATGTACACACACCACACACACACCACACACACATATACACACCACACAAATACACACCACATATCCCACATTCACATACCCCATCACACACATGACACACACACATACACACATGACATACACGTGCACACACACATGTCTCTCACACACACACCACAAACATACCACATATAAAACACACCACACAGACACTACATATACCACACACATACCACATGCACATATACACACCACACACACATATACACACCACATATCCCACATTCACATATTACACACAGCCCATCATACACATCACACACACACACACCACACATGCAACCACACACTACATGCATCACACCACACACATGTATACACACAACACACACACCCTATACACTGCCATGCACATATACACACCACACACATATGCACCACATATCACACATTCACATATCACACACAGACCATAACACACACCACACACTCACACCACACATATTCACATACCATACACAGCCCACCACACACATCATTCTGTCCAGTGCCCTGTCACTAACTCCCTCACCACATGGTCACTTGACGAATCCCCCTTGCTGTGTTCTGCTCCCTGGAGCTCAGGGGCCTGAGTTGCCATCAGAACCCCTAGGGCTTCACTGTTAGAGCTGTGCCTCCCTTCATCATTTCTTCAGTGTCAGTGTCACTGTTGGGCGAGGACCTGTCCCAGGACAGCAGGCGGTGAGCATGGGAGGGGACAGTTTGCTGTGGGAAAGGATGGACCTCCTGGGCAGAGGTCATGGCCAGCCCATGGAGCCTCTGCATAAGGGACCTGGGGTCTAAAGAGCATCCCTCGGCCGCCCCCACCCCACATGACCACAGCCACCCGGCGTCCATTCTAGCCCTTCCTTCCTCTTCCCTCTCCCCAGTGGGGATGGGCTTGATGAGCCTCCGACTGTCCCCCCACCCCCCGCCGTTGTCTCAGCCACTGAGGAGGAAGGAGCTGCACAGCACCCGCCTTGGAACCAGTGGGCCTTGCCAGAAGCACTGAGACTTTCACAGACTTCCTTGCTCAAATCGAAGCCCTTTGATTTGGTGGATGCTCACTTCACTGAGACTGAGGCTTTCTACTAGTCATGGACACTGGTCGTTCACACTTCACCTGGAGCTTTACTTAGCCCGGGGAGAAATTACAGCTCTAGCTCCCCGAGCCTGAGACCAGAAAGCCTGGTGCCTCTCCCTCAGGCTCGTACACTTAGTTGATGCCCAGTAAGTAAAAATGGGTAAATTTGTTGAATGAATGAAGTCCTAAGGTCAGTACTATATTTTGTTACAAGCTCTCAAGGGAGGATTTAGAACCCAGGTACCTTTCTCAGCCTCACCAGATCAGCAGTTGCACTATTACCTCACTTTATGGAGGAGAAACTGAGGCACAGGGAGGTTGAGAAGCTTGCTGAGAGCTCTAGAGCCTGGCCTTCAGCCACCCAAACTTACCCAGTCTCGGGTTTCTAGAATGCGTAGTCTCTCCACTTCCCATTCAACAGTGTATTTCCAAACATCTCAGACTCCCTTCCTGGCAAAATTCTTCTTGTAAGAAAGCCTAGGGCTTTTGTGAGGGGGGCGGTACATCATGGAGAGTCTCATGTTTTGTATGCGAGGTGCCTCTGTCTGGGGAGTGCACAGCAATAAGGCCTGTCCCCTAGAGAGGAGTCTGGCTGCTTGGACTCTGGCTCCTATGGCTTTTTGAAATGGTGTGGCTGTGTTTTCTTGTTACTGAAAAGTAAGTTAAGAAGACTGTGAGAATTACTGGTGGGAAAGAAGGCATGCAAAGGGGCTACACATTAGGATTTAAAGTGCCCAAGCAGGAAGAAGCCAAGGCAAGGACCGATGGTAGTTTGCAGATGTGCTCACCACCTGCTGAAAAAGAATGACTTGAAAAGCAAACAAAAGACAACAAAATGGGGAGAAAAGTGGACATTTCCTAGTTACTCTTTCTATTCACATAATTAAAATCTCCAAAAGTGAGAGGGTGGAAGAAGACACTGTAATTCTGAATGTCATCCAGATATTCTTGTTCAGTCCCTGGTCCCCTGTACCTTGCAGTGGCAGAGATGTCCCAGCATGGGAGGGGCAGGACTCCACCCCAAGGACTCAGGTCCTTTGTCTGTGGAATGAGAGGCTATTTGAAGCCAGTGGCCTGGCCTGGGGTCCCTGAGAGGCTAGCTAGGTCCCATTAAAGGTGGGAGTGGGGGGCCCCCTCCTCCCTGGTGATGCTCGGGGTGCGAGGGAAGCCTGCTTTTGCTCTAGTGAGACGGCTGACCTTGACACAGACTGTTTCTTGGCTTCAGGTTGAATTTATAGCCACATGTAATCTGATTATAGTCAAGGGTTCTGATGAGCAGTTGTGGGTTTTTTTATTAATAAAAATGAAAAATTATTTAATACAAGAGATTGATGTGTAGAAGCTTTAATATGTGGTGTCTGGAGGGCAATGAGGAGTATCAGGAGGGGGATGACAGGGTGGAAACCATGCAGCTGGGCCACAGTTCTCTCCCAGTCCCAGATGTGTTTGGCACTGAAATATTCGTGGGTATTAAAAAAACAAAAAGTAGAAATGACCTGCTGAGTCCTGGAAAAATTCTTAGGAGTGCAGAAGTATGCTTTTGCGTGTGTGTGTGTGTGTGTGTGTGTGTGTGTGTATGTGCCTGTGTTTGCATGTGTCAGAGGAGATCCTTCTAGTGCATCAGACCAGATGCTGCCTGAAGCCAGAGCATCCTCTGACTTGAAGATACTTGTTCCCAACTATAGGACCTGACAAGGGACACCTACATTTGGGAATGCTTCCCCAGAGGCATCTTTAACCTGTCCTTCCTTACTGTCTCCAGCTCTGGTCCCTCTCCCAAATCGAGTGAGGCCCTAAGCCACTTGCGGCAGGCAGGGTGCCTATGTGCCTGACATCGATCGATGCTGCTTAAATGCGTGGCTCCAGGTGGGGCCACACACAGCCTCTGAGCCCTTCATACTCAAAAAGGTAGTTTTCAGGCATTTCCTTCCCTTGGTCAGTGAGTGGTGGTGTGGCCTGAAGCCTGCTTTATTAACAACGTACCAATACGAACACCAAAAGTAGAATGAACTACTGAGTTACCGTTTACTTGATTAAAAAAATAACTAGAAAGAATAGTGAGCATGTGAGCATGCGTGAGAGGCACGATGAGCTTTATCCCACGTTATTTAATCATTCTCCAGGTATTCAGAGCTAAAAACCAATGCTGCAGGTAGCCTCTCTGCTAAGAGCAAGGGTGATGGCACTGAGTGGTAGAGGCTACTAGGAGTAATGCAATTTGTTTAAAATTTGTGTAAGCCGCAACTTTTAATTTGCAAAACAACAAAATATTTCTAGGACTTAAAAATAAAATCATACTGTCTATAGACAGACATGGATAAAAGCCTTGATCAATATTTTTTCCAGTTTTATTGAGATATATGTAACATTGTATATGTTTAAGATATGCACTGTAATGATTTGGCATATGTATAGATTGTGAAATGATTATCTTGGTAAGTTTAGTTACGGTTCATCATCTCACATGGTTATAATTTCTTTTCCCTTGTGATGACTTTTAAGATCTACCCTTTTAGCAATAGTATTGATTAGTATTGAAATACATTATTAATGAAAGCATCCTGATTTCCTCCCGTGTCTGATGGGAGCCTCTCACTAGTTGACAATAGTCTGCCAGCAAGGTGCTTGCACTATTCCCTGTATATACTGAGATTTGTTGTTTTTTAGAGGAGTCTCCCTCCCTCCTAATCGGAAATATGCATCAAGGCAAACAAAGGAAGCAGTCTTCCTGTTAGATGTATGGGAGAGGGTCATCCATTAGGGAAGAGGGCAAGATCCAAACACAAACATGACCAACTGTCAGAAAGCCTGACAAACCCAAAAGTTAAAAACTGTGTGTCTTGTAAAAGTTTGGAGTGTGCGGAGGGAAGAAACAGATGACCAAAAAAGAGGTGACCACTGTCCCCACAGGGAGAATACCTTTTGCTGCTGGGCTTTTCCTTATGAAGACAGAATCTGTGTTTCCAAGAGAACAATGAGAAATCTGACGTTTGTGCTTTTTGCTCTTGAGTGTCTTTGCTCCCTGTTAGCAGAACCCTGTTCCTCTGGCTTTCCAGGCTGGCTACCACTGAGGTGGAGCTGGAAAGTGCAGGGGAGGGTGGGGAGGGAGCAAGTGGGGAGCAGCTGAAGGGCCAGCTCAAGGGGCAAGAACTTCCTTTGGGATTTATTCACTCTTGCTGACTTTTACGATGTTAAAAAAGATAGAGGAAGAGTAGCAGGCTGGGAGAGATCCAACTTCCCCAAATAGTTTTTATATGGAATTGAGATTCCTGTGTCCTGATGATTGAAATGTTGTTTTTTTTTTCTTTTCCTTTTTTATTTTTTTCCTCTTGGTTATTTTTGCTTTTGTTTTCTTTGCCTTTGGTGTCAAATCCAAAAACTCATTGCCAAGACTGATGTCAAGGAGCTTTACCCCATATGTTTTCTTCTAGGAGTTTTATGGTTTCCTGTCTCCCATTTAGGGCTTTAATCCATTCTGAATTTATTTCTGTGTATGGTATAAAGAAGTGATCAAGTTTCATTCTTTTGCCTGTGGCTGTCCATTTTTCCTGGCACCATTTATTGGAGAGACTGTCCTTTCCCCATTGCATGTTCTTGTCTTTGTTGTAAATTAACTGACCCTATTTTGGTGGGTTTATTTCTGGGCTCTCTGTTCTTTTCCACTGTTGTATGTGTCTATTTTTATGCCAATACTGTACTGTTTTGATTACAATAGCTTTGTAATACAGTTTGAAGTCAGGAAATGTGATGCCTCTAGCTTCTTTTTTCAATATTGCCTTGGCTATTTGAGGTCTTTTATGGTTCCATATATTTTAGGATTGTTCTTTTTCTGTGAAAATGCCATTGAATTTTGATGAGAATTGCATTCAGCGGATTGCTTTGGGTTGTATAGACAACATTTTTTTTAACAACATTAACTTTTCCAATCCATGAGCATGACATGTTTTTTCATTTATTTGTGCCCTCTTCAGTTTCTTTCATCAATGTCTTATAGTTTTCAGTATCCAGAAGTTTTATCTCCTTGGTTAAATTTATTCTAAGATACTTCATTATTTTTGATGCAATTGTGAATGGGACTTTTTTTTTTTTCTTCCTTTCTTGGGGAGGGGGCACAAATGTCCAATGAAGACTTCTCAAGCCATAAAACATGCTATGATAGTGATGATACTTATTAAGTACCCCGTCTTCAGGTAATAGTTTTGTTTTCTTTTTACCTCCATGATGTTAATACCTGACATAAACACATGGCAGAGGAGCCATATTTGTGACTTTGAAATAAGCAGGCTTTTGGAAGCATGTGCCTCAGAGGCAGGCCAGAGGGATCAAAGGCAGTGGGTTCTCTTTAACTTCTGTCTTGGGAAAGGGGACTGGGGATGGAATCAGATTTCTGAGGTCTCATTCATAATTTTTTGAAAGTGATATAGAGTGACTGTCACCAAATCAAGAATGATGGCAGCAAATCGGATAACCTTGCCACTCTCTCTCTGGGGAGAACAGAAGGATAGCCTCCAACAAAATAGTGATGTGTCTTCATTGCTGTAACACATCATTCTGGGGTTTTGTTTTTGGGTGGCTATGCTCTATGATTTCCTTTTGTTAACCCTTGGAAAAGCCACCTCCCCTTTCTTTGGTTTTTCAGCACCAGAGAAATATAGTTGCAAAAATATTTGCACATTTTAGGAACTGAGACCAAGACTCAAGAAAACTCATCTGGCTAAGTCCCACTGTCCCATGGCAAGAAAGCAAAATGTAACTAGGAGCTAATAAGCCAGCTGTACAGAGAATTCTTGGCAGTACAGAAAAGTAATGAAGCACTAGAGAAGAGAATGTGATGAAATACTTCATAGATTACAAATCAGAGTGCCTAAAAGACCAGATCTGCCCAATGCTGAATGAAGCAAGCGCTGTGAGCACAGCATTTTTTCCCCAGTGTGTCAGCTCCTTGCTAGAGGGCGGGGGTGGGGGGAGAAGCCTCCTCTTCTGTCCCTGTGGCCCATCTCCCTGCCCAGGGGGACTGAAGTATGTGTGGTTTGGATTTCAAATCAGTGAACTGGGGCAGCACCTAGCTAGTCAGAAGGAAGATGTGGAGGGGAGTGTAGGTTACACCATAACTCCTGAAATGTGTGTCCTCCTGAAGGTGAGTCCCTGGTCTCCTTCCGATCTCCCAGGCATGGGAAGAGTGGACCTTTGGAAAGCAGGAAGCTGTCCATGCGGGGTCGGGCCACCGTGGGGTGGTTGTGGGTTGCACTGTAGGACCGGAAAGCCTAAGTCTGCCGCAGAGAGGGGATGTTTCTTCTTGCTTCTGCTGTTTCCCTCCTGGAGCTCAGAGTTATGTGACTTTGTGGGCAGAGGTTGCCTGTGATGGGCAACCAAAATCAGGGATGGCGAGTCAGGGCTGAATGCAATCACAGGACACCAGGAAGTGTGAGTGTGACTGCCCCCTGCCCCGGGGCACTGCCTGCTGAGCTGCTGTCAGCATCTTAGCCTGTCTCAGACCCGCCCCGCCCCCCCCCCCCCCAGCTGGTGCTGGATCTGTGACGGTTCTTGGACTTTAATCCTGCTTTTATGCAGTTTTACCTCTCCCTCTGTGGGGATGCCACACCCGCCCAAACCACACCCGCCCAAACCACAGAACGTGGTGAGGACTGTGTGAGGAAGGAATTGGCAGTGAACCCTGTCTGGTGCCTGTCTAGTGAGCGGGTGAGCGGGACCCCACAGGGAGAGAAGATACCAGCTGGGCTTTCCCGGCTTTATCTTATACCTGGATCACAGTTTCTCTTCAGTTTTTATTCAGCCTTCTCACCGTGTACTGAGTGTTTACTATATGCCTGCCCCTATGCTCCATATGGTTTCCTCTCAGATCTCCCATCCTCACCTCAGGGCTTCCCACCTCAAGTTTCCAGCCAGTGAGCATGGAGAATCAGGAGAGCCTGACCTGAGAAACTGCAGGCACTTACTTTCCTGGAGTGTTTGCTAATGAACAAAACAAGGTGTGTCTCCTCGAAATGGAAAAGCAACAGGAAGCCCAGAAGGAGCCGCTGTGGAGAAGACTTGCCCGGCGCCTGGGACCCTCCTGCCTTGCCTTGTGTGATACTTGTTAAACTCTGTGTTTTCAACACTTTCCTCAGAGAAACTCAACCCCTCTCATGGGAAACCTGAAGAGATGTGCAAAGAAAACGTAAAACAAGAAGCTCAAAAACAAAGTGAAACATTCAGTGGTGGGTTTTTTGGATATGAGCTTTTAGAAAACAGAGTCAGACCATATTGCTTGCCCCTTTCCCTGAAATCAATGGAAGAGTTTGCTACCAGGCAACACAGAAGCAGTGGAGAAGAGAGCTCTTTGGATACTCTCGAAATTGACTGTGAACTGCTAGTCAGAATCACAGCTCCAGGAGTCCCCGGGCAGGGGGTGTGACTCAACCACCAGTGGGGCTCTGCGCTTACTGATGGGGGGCTGTAGTGGGGCTCTCACCCCAGGTTCACCCCCACTGCTAACTCACTGCCCGTTTGCACAACAAAGCCTGTATGACCTCTTGGACTTCTGTGGTATCACTACTGACACCTAAAATAAAATCTTAGGCCAGTATGAACAGAGTATGTTTATCCTGTGACTTGAGTATTGAAAATGGCTGGACTAGTCCATAGGAGGAAATGAAATTCTAATGGCTATCCACACAGGTTCTCAGCCTGGGATTCTCTTTCTTACCAGTTCTTCCAGGGTGCTGATTGACTTTATTTCAGATCATGGGACCTTCGGTGCTTCCGGTGTGGATGAGTGCTCACTGGCCAAGTGACATTGTGGTGCTCTCCTGACCCATGCCTGTGCCACCCACCAGGGAGAGCACCCTGGTCTGTCTCTAGCTAGCTGTCTGGACTGGTGGAGGTAGCCATTGCTGGTCTCGGGATGAGACTTAGCTGAGGTTCAGACATCCCCGGGTCTGATGGTCTTTTTCCTATTAAGCAGCTTCCTGCTTTTCTTTTTTTCTTTTTTTGAAATTTTTAAATAAAGATTTAATGTATTTTTATCCCCAGGGATACAGGTCTGTGACTTGCCAGGTTTACACATTTCACAGCACTCACCATAGCACATACCCTCCCCAATGTCCATATCCCCACCACCCTCTCCCTTCCCCACTCCCCCCAGCAACCCTCAGTCAGCTTCCTGCTTTTCTAGGCCAAGTCTCTAGTAGTTTCTGGATCAAAACTTGCTTCCTGGAGCTGATGGCTCCACATCCTGTGAGAAACGCCACCTCTGAAAAGCAAGAAATTCCGAAGAATGGCGCCCAGAGGAAACACAACAGAAGCAGATAGTGCCGGGACTCAGCTGCGGGGTCCCGCCTACACGGTCGGTTCTCCCGCTGGAGTCTGTGGTGTCCACGTCCCATGGGGCGGGGTTGGTGGGGAGGCCTCCCAGGCCTGTCCACCACTGGTGCTGGAGGCTTGCTTATGCTCTCTTAATGATAGCCTCTAGTTGAGGTGAAAGGAGCTTTTGTACCCTCGAAAATACTGCCTCAAGTAAAAAACACCTGGTTTTAGACCTAAATGTAGTCACTGACAGTTTCCTTGACCATCGGTCTGTAGTAGTTACAGAGACAGTGCAGGCCTAGCCATCTGTGATCTGGGAAGGGGCAGATGTCTGTGCTGACCCCCTCTGGTGGTATCTGAGGTCTCATGCAGTCATCAAATTGGCTAGGGAAGGTGGGTGAGTGAGGGCACCAGGAACATCAATCCTGTGGACATGGTGTGACAGCAGGTTGTGTGTTCACAGGATTAGTGGCTAGCTTTCTTCCATTGGCAAATGTTCTTTAATGCCCCCTGAATCATAACGTGCTCACCCCCACCGTGAGGGAATCTCAGAGGGCTCGTTTGTTCCTTATTAAGCTACTGGAAGAATCAAAACAGGGAAAGAAAATGTCCACTTAGAAAAATTGGTTTTAGTTTTACCAATGGGATGGAGACTCATATACCGTCCAATAGGAGTTGTTTATCAAGTGTTTAAGGTATAAGAAATATTTGTTCTGGATGGTCATCTGGGTGACTTAGGACAAATTTTTAAATCTCCTTTATGAGAACTGAAAGCACAGCCCATCAACTGGCAAGGATTCTTACATGCTTGTTTTTAACTGAGTACCAAGTGTCAGGCTGGCGACAGCCAGGCTCATGTGTCCCTGTAAGCAATGGAGGCAGATGGGCACAGGGCCCTGGAGGTAGAGGCTTTCCTGGGCCTGCCTGGGAGGAATGTGTCCCTGGCGAAGTCCTGAAGCATACATGAGGAGAAGTGAGGTCATAAAGGGGAGGAATGGATCCACGTCTGTTTCAGAGATGTATATGAAGTTGGACATGATGAAGGAAGAAGGTGGAAACGGAGAGCCTGCAGAACATGCCAATCAGTAGGGGAATAGGAGATCCACTCCCTCAGCAGGTGCCCAGTGAATGCGTCGAGGGTGCCAGGGCTTGTGTAGGTGCCAGGGGTTTGGTGGTGGGGCAGAGGGAGGTCCCTGTGCTCTGGGAGCTCATGGCTTCAATAATGATGACAGACGTTAAACACATGTAATGCTGAGGGGATTCCCAAGGTCTAATACACTGCAGAGCAGGAAGTTATGTCCCGAGTCAGAGGTTTCCCTTCCTGTGGTGCCAGAGAATGTGGGCTGGGACTGAAATCCAGAAAGTACCCAAATAAATACTGATTGTTTATGACTAGGTTGCTTGATGCAAAATGGAAAAAAATGGTCTACTGGTTAAGAGTCTGGGCTCTCGAGCACTGGAGCTGGGTTTGGGTCATGTGACTTGTTCCACGGGGAATGATAATGATGGTAGTACTACACGTATAATACTGTGTGGAACGCTTGACTGCAACAGTGTCAAGAGCTGATACCTTCTGTATGTTATTATAATTATCGTTATTATCATTGGTACTGGAACAAATGCCATCTTGTAGCTCTAGAAACTTCCTGGGACCACAGGTTATTGGGAAGCTGAACATTCACGATCCCTGGGAACAAATGTTGAAGACCTGATTTCAGGTTTATCAGTCCCAAGCATATTATAACATTGGGTATTTTGTGCATCGAAAGCTAGTTCTGGCCGTTCCAGTTCTAGATATATGCCCCAAAGAATTGAAAACAGGTGGTCAGACACACGCTTGACCGCTCATGTATAGAGTAGCGCTCATCACAGGGGCTCCAAGGCGTCCATCAGTGAGTGAATGGTTAGCACATTGTGGAATACACAGACAGTGGACTGTTATTCAGCCATAAAAAGAAATGAAGTACTGATACACGCTACAATTTAGGTGAACCTCAAAAACACCATGCTGGAAATAAACCAGCCGCAAAATGTTACCTATTATGATTCCATTTGGCACAGCTGACCCTTGAGCAACATGGGTTTGAACTGTGCAGGTCACCTTATCCATGGGTCTTAGGCAATAAACACAGCACAGTACTATAAATGTATTTTTCCTTAAGATTTTTTAAAAATGTCATTTCTTCTCTAGCTTACTTTATTGTAAGAATACAGTATAGAATACATATAACATAGAAAATGCATGTTAATCAACTGTTGAGGTGATCGGTAAGCTTCTGGTCAACAGTAGGCTATTGTGGTTAAGTTTTTGCGAAGTCAAAAGTTACATGCTGATATTCAACTGTGTGGGGGGTTGGCGCCCCAACCCCCATGTTGTTCAAGGGTCAACTGTATGTGAAATATTCAAAATAGACAAGTCCATGGAAATAGAATGTAGATCAGTGGTTGCTGGGGAATGGGGCAAAGTGGAGGGTGTGTGTGAATAATTGCTTAATGGGCATGGGGTTTTATTTGGCATGATGAAAATGTTTTGGAACTGGATAGAGGTGGTGGTTACACATTGTGAAACTGCTAAATGCCACTGAATTGTTTACTTAAAAATGGTTAATCCATGTTAATTTCATGTTATGTGAATTTCCCCTCTATTTACCACTTAAGTAATATTATTTGTAGATTACCATCATACCTCCTTTACATGACTTTCTCTAAAATAATGGAAAATTATCCTGTCTGAGCATCTACTCAGAACCACCTCCAGTATTAAAAAAAAAAAAAAAAGTGTTCTGTGCTCATCTGCCTTGTGCCACCAACAGCAAGGAGCCCAACAAAGTATAACCTTTCATAAAGCCTTGGATAATCATGCATATGTTTAGCACACCTTACTGCAATATGGTGAGGCCTCAGGGGCTGCTGAATGAGATAGATAGTCACCTTGTCCTCTTTTTTGATCCTGAGGCATCCCAGGGGAAATCAGATGGCCAGACTTCTCATTATGTGTTTGTGGTCATATTGGTAAGTTGCTCAGAAGCATGCCTGGCCCCTGACGGCTACCTGAGTGTTCGTTAGTGTGATCTGAGGAGGGTCCCAAGCTCCCTGCTGTGGACCCAGGGCTGCAAGGGGCTGAACTCAGGAAGAAGTCAGTGGCCGCTCCCTCTCAGGCTTTCCAGTTTCCAGAGGCTGGAGGGCTGCGGATTTTCTCACTGATTTGGGGTGTTTTTTATTTGGGGGCTGTAGGTTGTTCCAAATGATGGAGGTGTCTAGAAATCCTAATAATAAATAAGTAAATCTGTTAATAACCACTCAGATTGTACCTGTATCTATTGATACCCATCTTTTTCCTCCTGCCTGTGGGATAGTTGCCACTTCCAAGTTCAGGAATTAGCAGAGACTTTTTTTTTTTTTAAAAGAACTCCATTTTACATTCTGCTTCTTACTGGCCTCTCTTCCTTTCCAGCAAAGCCACCTACTTGCTTCCCTTGCTAATGATAGTTAATGGAGCGAGGCACCAGTTAGAGAGGTCTGAAGGGTTCGGGGGTGGGGGGGTACTAGTAATAGGATCTAGGCTTTCCCTTCAAGGTCGGTTGGTTTTTTAAGTCCACTCTAGGTTTATGGAGAGGACAATTCATTACAACCTGACATTCTTTGGCTCCAGTTATGGAATGGATTTATAGCCCATGCCAGTTACAGCTGGGTGTGGGAAGACAAAACATACTCCTGTTTGATCTGATGGCAGGGCCCTGCATTTTCATCCTGGGAAGGGTTTCCTGGTTGGATCGTCAGCAACTGTTCATTCACATGGTGTCTGCTCTCCCTCGGGTAGAGGGGTTCTGACCTGGAGATGGTTGAGGTATCCCTTGGCTAGACCTGCCAAGGGTAAGAGCTAGCAAGCCCCTCATTCTCCCGGGTTGATGTCTGGCTCTGCAAGAGCAGGTATTCAACTAAAGGGAAGTGAGCAAAAACATCCTTCCACATTGCCAAATGTGCAAGTATTAGCATTCTGGGACGTGGTAAAACTCTCATATTGAAGAATAAAAAATCTTTTGCTTTCGCTAGAATAGGGTCATGATGAGGTTGATATGGGATTATATCTTTGGGACATGAATGACACTGATGGTACGTGTGTGTCCCTCGATAAACAGCAGCCATTTTGGGGACAAGCCCAGTGGCAATGGCCCAGGTATGACTGTATCACAGTTCAGACCTGTCTGAAGAGTGGAAATGCCCTCCATGTGTCCTTGAAGCCTTAGCCCATTCAGTGCTACATGGAGGCCCTTGTTCTAGTCACTCAGTGTTTTACCTTTTCCGTCTATGAAATGGATGCCATAATTGAAGAAAACTTGCATTATTATGAGTATATTATGAAACCATATGATACAATTATTATTATGTCATGAGAGCTTTGCTCAACTGGACAGGCCTGAGCTGTTCCCAGGCAAATAGTCTAAGTCAGATAGAAAACACCTGAAAAAAATCTTCTTCATTCCTGCATTGCTGATGTTCTGGCTTCCTCTTTTGTTCTGCATCTGGAACAGTCAGTTTTGACTCATTTACATATATCCTACCTTGTTCCTGAAAGGATGGAAGGTGCCTTATAGAAATAATACAGCTGAGCAAGGTAAAAGAACCTAAATCAACAGGAGAGAAAAATAAAGTGAACAGACGTGAAGTGTGAAACACTGGGCCAAGCTTCATGTTTGGGGGAAAGTTTAAGATGGGGAGTACTTAGCTTGAGAACACTCTTCTCCTGAAAGGAGTGTTGAATAGATGGTCGTAATCCAGCAGGCTTTCACTGAGCAACTGGGAAATGCCAAGCACCGTTCTGAGTGCTGGGAATACACATGGGGTCATCTCTGCCATAGAACCCACAGGAATTGAGCAGGATCGTCAGGACTTCAGTATGTCTTTATCATTTAGTTAGAAATGGATTCCCAGAATTTTAGCCATGTGGGTGCCACCATTTTGGATTTTTAAAAATTGTCACTGGTCTCTGTACAATACCCTAAATGTGACTCTGGGAATTGGTATTACTGAGGTTTGCAGAGAATGGTGTGATTGGATTTCAAATGGATTCTTTTCACAGTGTCATTTTATTTAAGGTTTTTTATGTGACCCAGTACTCGGTTATGGAAATCAGCTTCATGCTCTCCATTACTACAACTGTGTAATTTCATAAGATTTCGTATCTTCTGCGAAGAGCCCTACTTCTGGTAGGACATTTAGCAGCTGCCTGCACCTTTGAACGGTCCACAGAGTACCAAGTAACAGGCGTTGATTCAGTTGGAAGTGCCTCCTGGAGACTTACTGTGTGCTCTGTCAATATTTATTGCCTGTAGAGCTCTGCGGCACAGCTCAGAATTAACTTTGGATTAAATAGTCAATCTTTGGGTTGGGACTCCATCTCCCCCACTCAGGACACCTCCCGTTCATGAGAAACCTCAGATAGATTGCGGGACAACAGGATCACTGACCCCATGCATGCTGTGGATGGATGCTTAGGTTTGGGGAAATGATTACTTGGAAAATTACATTCTTCTGCCTGACGGTCTCACATCTTGAACATGGAGAAACAGTGGCCAAGTTAACTTAGACTCTTTTCTCATAAAAATGAATTATAAGGGCATTTCTTTTGCTTAAGGCCATTTTCGTAATTCTCCTGGACTGTTTTGTCTGTGCTCATCTGTGGACGATGTTTTGTGGGTCCACAGTGGGTCCACCTTGCAGGCAGGGCTGGCCCAGGGGCAGAATGGGGTGGTTCGCCCGTCACATGTGCCCACGGAACTTCAATTTGGAGTGGTGATGACATTTCTGAAATAATATGGTATTTCCCCTCTACCTTGGTGTTTATTACTCTCTGTTCAACTAAAGTCAATGCACCAACAAGCAAAAGCCCATGGTTGACCATGAGGCACATCGATTTGACAGTGGAGAAGGCTGGCCATGTGATTATAGGGATGTGGGACAATCTGTCCACCAGCCAGTGCCCCAGTAATGAGGTGTAACCTCTATCCCCAGAGTCCCCAGCACACAACAGTAAGCATTTACTGCTACCTCACACTTGTGAGTGTTGGCTGATGGATGCTTGGCTTAGCTTCAAGCCTTAGTTGGGTCCAGGTTCTGTGGCATTTAACTTTTAACCTCTCTGGCCTAGCAGCCACTCAAGCCACACACTCTCATGACATAAGGCAAGATTTCAAGAAAGCAGGCCCACCTGTGTCCAGCTCAGACACAGTTCAGGCCTTCGCCTGTATCTAGTCTGTCCGTATCTCCTTGGCCAAAGCAAGTCATGTGGCTAAGCCTAAAGCCAAAGGGTTAGGAAGTGTATCCCTACAGAAGTGGAGGGAGCCAAGAGTGTTTGCTATGCAATAATCCACCCAGGTACTGTGAGAATGTGTCCTCTCAGCAGTAAGAGGAAGACAACGTCTCGGCAAGCAGATGTCCTCATCCCAAAGTCAGTGGGCATGCGCTTGACTTTGAGGTGATTTTTCTGCCTGCTGTGAAGCATGAAAGAAAGAGAGGGAGTCTTGGGGACTGCCCTGGCTGTAGAGTGTGTGGCAAATGCGTTTATGGCCCAGAAGGTCATCCATGGGGTATTGAGCAGGAGACTAAGAGCTGTGGCCCAGATTCCACAGAGGAATTTTGGGAAGTGGCTTAGACGGCCTCTGCTAATTAGCTCGCTGAGAGATTTGTTCACTTCTGAAGGGACGTGATTTGCCTGCAGCCCTTTACACCATCTCTGTTGCTCTTTCAAAGCTGACAGCCATGCAAGGATTTTAGTGGCTGAGAAAGGGGTAGGGAAGAGGTGAGGAGGCTGATCTTGTGGAAATGGCATTGCCCAGTTGGAGGCCTGGCTCTGGCCTCACCCTGCCTTCGGGGTCTTTCTCCACCTCACTTTGATGTCAGCAAGAGTCCTGAGGCTCTGGCCAGGGAAATTGCTCCTGTCACTGACATTCTGTGTGTCCAGGGCTGGAGCAAGGAGCCAACAGAGTTGTCTTTTTGGTGGAATTTCAAGGAAATCGGATATAATCCTCTCCCACTCCCTCCCCTTTTCCCAGAAGTGTCCTCACCGCTCTGGGGGAATTCTGTCTCTGGAATTTCCCACTGCCGCAGCTCCCATCTGCTTGAGTTTCCGTTGAAGTTGAAACTCAACAGTCTTGGGAGCAGTGACACCAAACATCACAGACACGGTCGGCTCGCTCTTTGGATCCTCGATTGATCCCAGCAGCTTAGAGCCGGGCCCGGTGAGGGGGAGGGGCAGGGATCTCTCCATAGTGTGGGAGAGTGGCAGGTCCTGCCCTGTGAGGGGGGTTGGGGTGTGAGCCTCTGGGGGCAGTGGGCAGCTGGGGGGTGAGAGGTAACCTTTAGTCCTGAGGTCCTGGGGCTGTGGGCTGTTTTGAAGTAGGAGTGGTAGAGATTTTGCACCTGAGAATGCTAAACAGGCGCTCTACTTCTTCTTTTTCTTTCTGTTCCAGAATACAATGTAGTTTTTTTCTCTGTGCTCTTCAGGGACTCCTTCTTTCCTGCCGCAGTGCTCAGTCAGAATCATAAAGAAGTGACATCTACAATTAACTTCAATGATCTGCACTGCTGGGGGGAGGAAAGACATAAGAAACACACAATCACTGGTCATTGAGAATTCAGCATCAAATCCTCTCATGTTAGCACGAGAAGGGAGCCCAGAGACCTTCCAGTTAGTCACCTAACTTTACATACGAGGAAGGTGAGGCCAGACCTTGAGGTCCCACAGCCGGTTGGTGGCAGTGTTTCTGTGAGGCTCTCGAGATCAGTGTTCCTGTCTGCTCCTGTCCCATGCCCCTTGGCCCCGTGCACTCTTGGCTGGTCAGAGTTGTTAGCCTAGTGGACGGTCAGCAGTGGGGAAGGGGACACAGTGGGGAATCCCGTTCTGAGTCATCGTTGACCAGAGTGGGGTTTGCCTGTGATCCACTACCAGCCCTAGGAGGAATGAAGTGCAGGTATCCGATTTCCCAATCCTCAAAAACCTTCCATAAAGAGTTTCCAAGCTCAGAAACTACACACCAACAGACCAGCCAAATAATCTCAAAAGATTATTTTGAGACAATTTGGGAGGTACAAGCAATTTTTCTGCTATTTAGCAGATGAGTCCTGCATGATATAGGTGTCTGGATAAGTTGAAATGGGGTTTTCCCCAAATGAGCTGTGAATTCATGAATTGAGGGTGTTGTGGACTTTGTTTAGATAAGAATCCCTGCTCTCTCCCCATGTATTGAGCACCTACTGTGTGTCCAGCTGTACTCTGTTCATTATAAGTGATCCTGTACTGTGTATAATAAGCCTTTGGAAATAGATAAATTATCTTCCTTACAAATGGGGAAATTGAAATGTGGGGCATTAGGAACTTACATGGGGTTATGTAGGTGGAAATGGTGATGCAGATTCAAACACAGACCCGTGCAGCATCCCCTTGGCCAAAGTAAATCACATGGCTAAATCTGAAGGTAAGGAGCCCAAAGTCAAGGTGCACCCCACAGAGGGTGGAGGGACGAAGGTGTTCTGCACAGCTGCAAAGGCTACTGCTCCTAACAATTGAACCACCCTGGAGAGAGGGACAGTGATAGACAGAGGTCATAGGAAAGAGACCTGATCATTGAGAAGTAGGAATGACTACAGTTGTCCCTCCTGTAATCAGAACTGGAGTCCCCACCTTGACACAGTCCTGGGCTGTCACTAATCCTTTGTTGGAAGTGTGTTTGGGTGGGAGTGCTTTCAGACATCTCCTGCCCCTTACCCACTCTGCTTCATTCTCCATCATGAATTCCGTTGCTGGGACAAAGAAAGTAAGGAGAGGGAATGGTCCCATCCCACTCTGGTGATGTAGCATTCCCAGAACAGACTTATTCCTGGTCTCCATGTCAAGCTCACGAACACCAGGTATGTTGGGGCAGTTCTTTTGAAGCTGAGTCTGGGGATGGATTTCTCAGCTGTCCGGCAGAGCAGAGCGTGTGTGAAAGAATGGTGATGAGTGTTTTATGCTGGGATATTAAGGATGGGAAACTTTTTAATCAAGCTCTAGGTCTTCTCATTGGAAAGTGCTACATTTAATCTGAACATAATGTATTTTGTGTGAGTAGCTGCCAATTTTTCCACAGTCCTTGGATTCAGGGTAGAGCTAAATCAAAAGACTCTGTCTCTGGTTTCCGTGATGATGGAGTAGCTGCAGACTCAAAAAGCAAACAGGCAAGGTGATTCTGTGCAGATGAGCTGACTGTCCTGACCACAGGGTTGGGGGCTCTGATTTGGGGGTACACAGACCATGGCAAGGGGCACACAGATCACAGGGTTGGGGCTGGGACTGGGGGAGTACACAGACCACAGAGAGGTGTGGGGAGCACACTAACCATGCAGGGGGCACCTTGACTATTCAGCAGTGGAGCACAGTGCCGTGCGGGGTTGTGGGAGAGGGAAGCATACAGTCTGCCCTGGGAAGTGGGCTGGAGTAGACATTTCCTGTCTCCAGGGAGGGAGAACCTAGAGATGACCATGTGGCTGCAGCCTGAAGGCCGTGGCATTGCGCTGTGAGTATGGGAGCAGGAGCCCTGGGAGAGGCCTTTGTGACCTTGGAGGTGATGGATTGCTCGGTTCTAGATGCTGGTGCTTGGTGGGTGTCAGAGGGAATGCCAAAATGACTCGAGTTGCCTGGCTGGTGCCCGGCTCCAACAGTCTAGCATCCCAGGGAGGGAAGGAGCTTTGGTTTGCTTGCTTGTTTGTATGGTTTTTCTTCTTTTGTTACCTTCCCAAGAGAATAATCTTTTATTCTGAGGTTGGTGATGAATGGCAGCTGTTTTTATTTTATCTTATTGCCATGTGTGTTTATTGGGGTTAAGTCTTCATCTTTCCTTTACATATTAATGCAGGGAGAGAGATGCTTTGTGCACGTGTGTAGCTCAGATTGCATTATTTAGACACGGTCACGGTTGGTACAAGTTGTCTGTTCTTTCTTAACCCAAAGAATCCACCCCGGGGAAGCAGTTAGCTCGGGTTTTGCTGAGATGCTAAATCCTGAGTGTGAGGTAGATGCGTGAGCTGCCCGTCCTGCCTGCCCCATGGTCCCTAATGCATGACCATGTCAAGAAGGCCTTGGGTTCGCTGCAGCAGGTCCATCCTGGCCATCAGAGTCAAAACTTCGGTGGGAGGTCTGGGAAGGTGTAGGATCGCCATGTGGGCTTGGCAACTGTCAGCCGAGTACGTAGTGCCAGGAGTTCTTTAATTCATTCCAGTGCCCATTTTGCAATGGAGATGTCTGCACGCTCATGTGCTGGGATTAGTTCCCCTAAAGTGGGTTTGGATGACTATTTTCTTTTACTTGTCAACTTTGTGTTTTTGTTTCATGGCCAGAAAGGCCAAAGGAGAAAGATGCAGGGCTGTGTAAGGACGAGGCCATCCATTTCCAGGTGTTGTGGGGTCAGTGCATGGCGAGGTGAGGGTGGGCTGGAGGCAGACCAGTTGGGGGCTCCTGGCTGAATGGGAGGTCCAAGTGGGACTCAGGCAGGTCCACGAGGGGCCTCAGTGACAGCATGGCAGAGACGTGGTGGTCAGCAGTGATGCTGTTGGGGGGCTCAGTGATCTCACTGAGCTCAGGCTCCTCTGTGAGAAGGGGTAAGATAACTCTGCACAGGGGTTGGGAGGGGGATCACACAGAACTGTGTTCACAGATAGAGGCTTGGCCCAGGGCTGGTTCATGGGTGGCAATGCTAAAGGCAATAGGATGGTAAATTCTGAAAGATAACTGAAAACGCCTAGTTTTCAAAAGCAGCTGGCGTATTCCGTGAAGATGCCTGGGAACTGTGGCCCAGCTCTGCTCCCTGCCTTCTCATTCCCAACATGGTGGTCTTCCCACTTGGGAGCTTGGGCTCACAGCCTTCCCTCCACCTGGAAAGCCCTCTGTTCAAGCCCACCTGCTTTGTGGAGCCTCCCTGGGCCCTTGACCCTGAGGAGCATGGTGCCCCTCCTCCCGCCCTGGGGCCAGTGGCCAACCTCCTCCAGGCAGGCCTCACCTCAGGGGAAGGTGAGGGCTTGTGCTTCTGTTCTACTCAGCTCTGAACGCCCGGGCAGCAGGAGCTGTATTTCCCCAGAGAGGGGCTTCAGAAATGCCGGTGAGCCCAAGTCCTCCTGTTATCTGTAGCAGTCTGTCTCCGGGAGATAACAGTGAGGTCTGCCTTTCTCCAGATGGTGAGACAGGGTGCATGGTAAAGGAAGGGTGGTGATAGGGGTGAATTGGGCTTTTTTCACACAGTGGGGGCTGTGGCAGAGCAGCTGCAAGGGAAGTGTCCCACAGTGTGCCTCTCAGTGACCCTGGGAGGAGGGGACATTTGCTTCCCTTTGTAGGTTGAGTTTGAGAATTAGCATGTTAAATAGCTGCCCTGAGTCACAGAGCTGTTAAGCAGCGGACTTGGGATTTGAATCTGGCATTTCCTGGTCCCAGACCAAGACTAGATGCTAAGCAGCCAGGGACCCTGGACGGAGGTTGCTTTATGTGTACTTGTGGTCGAAGCTCTTACAAAGTGACCCTCAGATTCCATCTCAGCACTGGTGTCTGTGTTTCTGACCCTCCGTCCCCTGAGAGCTGTGTGGAGGTGCTATACCTGGCATTGGAGAAACCTGGGGGCGGCCCTGGTGATGGGACTTCATGTAACAACTCCCCACTAATGCTGGCACAGATAGTCCTTCCTCGCTGGCTAACTGGTCCTCCCATTTCCACTCATAATGAAGGACCTTGGAAGCACATGATCTGTTGTGTCCTGAGCCTATAGGTCTCGTAGAGGGGGCCTCTCTGGGGAGAAGGGGCTGGAAGGCCTCTAGTTTTCTCTTCTGTGGGGTGCCCCTCGGGAACTTATTCTCGGGAAGTACACCATTTAGGTGTTGCTGGCTTTTTTGAGCACCTTCATTCTCTTGGTAACAGTGAGTGTTACTAAAGGCCATTTTAAATCTTAAAGCATTTGGGGACTGGTAGTGACCAAACATAAAATAAGTTGTGGGAGACGAGATGAGTGAGATTTGGTGGTTGGCAGGACAGGCTCCTGTCTCCAGGTTCGGCTTTGTCCTTGGGGTGGGGGTGTGGATTGGGACTTGGCCCCGGAGATGGAGCCCAGCCTTCTTCCCATTGCTCTCAGGCAGTCTGGCCTTCATGCCACCCAACTTCGGGGAAGCTGCGTGAAACATTTTTGCTACAGGAAAACTCATGTTTAAGTTCCGTGAGGAGTAGTAGCAGTGTTTTTGGCTGGAGGAAGGGCATGGAGTGGCATCTGCAAGCTTGTGGGGACCCCTGCCAGGTATTTAGGCCGAGCGGTACTGTTGAGGCTGTGGTGACTTTTGAGACTCTATCCCCAGGCCAGGCCGGGCAGACTCACTTAAATGCGCACCCCGAGGGCAGTCCCACTGGGGGGTAGCAGGCACGGCTCTGTGGAGTGCGTGTACACGCATGTGTGTTTGTGTGTGTGTGTGCTCATGATCTGTTGATGCTTCTGAATAAACCGAATTTAAAAATCATCACAGGGCTCATTATCTGCTTTCCTGATGACAGAGTTTGGGCAAGTAATGAAAGACATTTCGGCCTCACAATATCAAAAGTGCACTCAGTGTAGGAAGCCGCTGCCTTTTTCCAGGACATGCTGTCTGTGGCCATGCCCCAGGGACTGTCACTCTGGGGCCAGGCCACACCTGCCTTGTCGTTGCCCAGAGTAAAATCGAGACACAGAAACGTTCCTCATCCACCCACAATCATGGAAGAAGTCCTGGGGAGAAGGGGTGCTGTGTGAGGTGGGGCTTACTGCACAAAGCTGCTTTGAAGAGAAAGCGGCTCATGGATGCCCGGCCCCAGCTTTCTGGTCTGGGGAGCATGGCACCTCGGTCACGTGCCGGGGATGCCAGTCAGTGTGAAGCTGAGCTGCCTGGGAACTCTGGAGAGGCTGCTGAAGTATCAAATGTTAATAGCCAGATGAAGGTGGTCTGCGAATCAATAGCACGCTTTTCCAAAGCAATTGTACGAAATGTTTTGTCTTAATTAGACTTCAGGCATGAACCGTTGATTCTCCTGTGTTTTTGCTGTCTGCATGGTGCCCTTTGGTTGGCCTACCCGGAAGGAGCATGTTAGCAGTGTGTGCGGAACACCCACCCTCACGAATAGTGAGTCCTGGCCGAAGCCGCCCGGGGAGCTGGAGCTAAGCCTCGTTCTGGTCCTGCCCTGGAGTGTGTTCGTGCCGCGCCTGGAGCCTGGTGTGTGCCTCTGCCAGTCCTCTGGGAGAGTTCTGCAGCTTCTGCAGGCTTGTTGCTGCAAGGCTCAGGGACCCACAGGCATGAGGACGCCGGCCCCCTTGGACCCAGCAGTGTGTGAGTCTGAAGAGTAGAGGCAGTTTCCTCCTTTGTTGCGGGTGCCCCGGTGGCTTCACGCGTGGTCGTGGGGACCACACTGCTGTGTGCTGTGGGATCCTGAGCTCTGCTTCCTCAGCCACACCCCTTTAGGGAACTTTCTTCCTCAGCACTCCTGTTTCTCTTTTCATTTAACGTGGATTGGGACCTCATTTGCCCAGTTTTTCACTTTTCTGCTCTGGGTTCCGAGGCTCGGTGGCCTTCAGGAGAGTTCAGCTAGGGTAAGTGATGATACTCATATTCAAGTAAGGTGCTGGTAAACCTGACCTCGTGATTATGCATAAAACCATGTTTCTGACCTTGGGAGATGGAGGGTGTCCTCCATTCAGTGGCAGGAAGGAAGATGACATAATGATCAGGACCCTGGACCCCTGACCGCATATCTGTGGACATTCACAGTGATTTTATCCTGGGATTTTAGTTCACTTTAAGTTCTGTTTTTTTTCCTGGCTCTGGTATGTTGCTATTTCAGAATAGGTGGCCTCATGTGACCAGACTGTCATACTGGTCTTTGTACTGGACAGCACCTGCTGCCATGGCTTGGCGTTCTTAAAGTGTCTGGGATAGGCAAAAGGGGCTGCACGATTTCCCGGGCACTCTGAGGGAGGGAATGTGAGTGAAACGGATTTAGGTGTGAGAACTAAAACGCGTGATTGGGGATGTTTCTGGCCCACCTGGAAGGAACTGGGGATGGAGCTCCACCTGGCCTTGTTGACCCACAGCCCCCTTGCAATCAGGGAGATTGGTGAGAGACTGAAGGCCTAGGGGAAGGTGGTGAAGGGGATGGGTCTGTTAGCACCATCTTCTGCTGTCTCACAGCCATCTGGCAGGAGGCAATCTATTCTTATCACCCCAGAGTTCAGGGGGAATAACGAAAGCCTGTGGAGGGTCAGTAGTTTGCTCGAAGTCAGGCAGCCTTCAAGTGCGAGTGCCGGCCTGGAACCAGGCCTTGGGCCTGTGGGCTGGATGGAGCACAGGCGTCTTACACTCAGCCCCCGATGGGCCACGGGTATGGGCGCCGAGCATGAGGGCCAGCTGTCAGCAGTCCCTGTGACCAAGACACCCCTCGATTAGAATGAGCAAGGAGCCTCTCCATGTAAGTCCTTCGTCTATAATGCTAAAATCCCAAGGCCCTGAAAACTGAAAACGTACTTCTCCTATATTTGGCACAAACCCACTCGACCGCAGAACCTGACCTGCGCTATCGTGAGTCCATATACGTTGGTGATACACATATTTCACTGAAGAAGTATGTTACAGGGCGGGACCTGTAGGGAGGATTTATGTAACACCGGGGAGGCCGTGATTCTGCCTTTGCGGAATCTAACCATCTCTGAATCCCTAAACCCACCTGTCATAAGGGGTTTTGGCAGTGATGTGGGTCTGCACCGGAAAGGATGAATGAGCAAATTCTCTGATCCAGCCCAGATCCTAGCTGTGCCACTCTCCTCCGGCTGGGGACTCTGTGAAATACAAGATTGCTTCCCCACACCTCAGGCCTCCTGGCCTACATCAACTTTTGCTCTCTCAGGGTTTCAGTGACTTACCTGTGACACTTAAGACTTGAGGGACCTGCCTCATAGAAGGCCAGTCAGGTTGTCAGAGGTTAGAAAGAGGAAGTGATCCTACCACACAGAACCTTGCATCCAAAACTTGCAGGGTAGAAATTTCTTTAAAGGACTGGTTTCTTCTGGGATCTCAGGAATAGCCATTTGATCTCCCCTGTGTGAGGAGTGATCATTGCCATCCCCCAATGCCTGAGACCCAGTAGGAAAGCAGGACCAGTGTGTACAGATCATCTGGACTCCAAACCATTATAAACTATTAAAAAATGGATGCCTTTATTTGTGAGCCTATCAAGAACATAAAAAAATCTTTTTTTTAATATTTTAAAAATTTTATTGAGGTGCTCAGGCACCTAACAGCTGTCCAAGTTTCTGAGAATGCCAGGCGTGGGTACCACTCTCAGATGGCTTCCACTTGGCCCTGCAGAGTCACCCTCACCCTTGTGCCTGTGTGTGCCTGGAGGCTGAGATGTCTGGACCATAGCCCGGGAACATGGTTGGATTTGTCCAATAGGAAGCATGTCCAGGAGGAAGAACCATGGACCAGGATGTTGCTGCCTGCCGCCTCCTTCCACAGAGGCCTCTGCTCCTGTCCACAGAGCTCTTCTGTCTGGGCTCTGCAGAACTCTTTCTCTTTTTCCTCTCTGGGTCCAGGATGCTAAAGTTATGTCAGTGCTGCTAGTGGTAGGGGGCTGCACTACCCTGGATGCAATGTCCCAAACCCTGCCCGCACTCCTGGAAATTTCCCGCGTACAAACTCTCTCCGTTACCCAGTGGAGCGTGTCATCTCTCTTCTCCCAGGACCTGCCCGATAAAACTACCAAACCGAAAGAATGCTTCTGTTCTTGGCCTGAGCAGCCCTGTGGCACCTCGGCTGGCTGCTGCCAGCTGGCTGAGTTGTCCCTTTGTAATGTCATTAGTCTTAATACAATTTCATCAGCCCCATGTCCCAAACTACCTTGTTGGCCAAAGGTGGAGGCTGCAGGAAAATGTATTGAACTTCTGTCTCCATGAACTTGCAAAACCTAGACATGTGGCACTTGCAACCATTCAGAAAGGCAAAGGAATCCAAAATCCTTGTGCCTTATGAGGAAAGGACGTTAGAAATCAGGATGACTGTTATTAGCTATAATTGCTTTTGCCTTCCTCCCGTTCCGGTTATGGGAGCCTTGGCGTCCAGGAGCTTGTCTTAGTTCTTAGTGTATTAGGGCACATGAACATGCAGAGGTGTTCTTGTCTAAAGACCATTTCACAAAGGAGGCATTTTAATGTGAATATGCCAGGTCTTAAAATTGGATGAAGCCAGAAAGAACGTTAGCCTACAGAGATGTCATTAAAGACATTTTCCTCCCTACATTATTAGGCACCCCAGGTGACCTCCCAGAACAGAATTTTCTTGTCGTGTGGGCCTAAAGCTGCCCCACTCCTTTTCTGGTGCCGGTTGTTACAGGTTTCCTGACGGCAGACTGGGATTTTTGCAAGGCAAGGCATGGTCACCAAAGGAGAGTGACTTATTTTGCCCTTTGCTACCATTTTTTTTTCCTCCTTGCACAATGGGATCCTATCAGGGCCCGGGAGGTGGCTGGCCCTGACCCTCGTCTATGGAACAGGGGCAAAAGTGGTTGTCACGACGGAGGGCACATGGGGGTAAGATGGCAGATGGCTAGAGAGCTACTACAGGATGACTGAAATCACTTTCTTATTTAGTAGCTTCTGGAAATCTTTATGCCCATGTGGTAGAAAAACAGATGGAGGTCCCGTAAAGAAAGCAGTACCAATGTCTGTAGAGCATAAGAGAATGCATCTTGACTCCAAATCACAGCTATGAATAAATTGACAAATTTATTTGGGGGCTTATCAAGGACATAAAAAAATCATTCTGGCTGGCAAATGAAAATGGCATTGTGTTGCTTGCTAACATTCGTTTGTCAACTGCTTTGGAATGGGTGTTAAATTATAACTGAGGAGCTGGCATTCTGAAGCTGAACTGGGATTTTCCAAGCTGTCAAATGAAAATTATTAACTCTCCCTTCTTCCATCCTTCCTCTGTTCCCCTGCAAAAAGAGCCCTTTCTTTGCTGTCATATGACTTGGAATGCACACTCTTTGTGCACACAGTGTTGTAATGAATGACACATTATCACCAACTGGCTGGAGATGATTCTTCTCATTATTTGCTCCCAACTGGAGTAGGATTTCAAATCCTTTGCTTGTACATAAAGGAGTTTCAGAAACAACCATTTCAGATGGTTACTTGACTAACGGTTGTAAGTACTTATTCTATAGAGAAATGTTGTTTGTTTATGAGTTTGGATTTTCCTGACATAAGTCTCAGTTCGGCAATAATGAGTCCAGGAGGCACCACTCTTACAAGTACCTTTGGCTAAACATTGGGTGTATTGGAAATCTGTGTAAAGATGTCAGCACTGGGATATCTTTGGTTTGGATTTCGAGGCACGTGGAGGGCTGTGTTGATTTCCATGCCCTTTGTGTGACTCTCTTGCTCTGGCTCGCAGAGGTCTTGTGGCTTCGTGTAACAAAATGGAAGATGAAGGGTGGTGGGTGCTTGACTTCTGGGAATGAATGCTGAGGGAGGATGTGTGGTTGTGGAAAAATGCCTGTTGTGGACGGTTTGGGCCTTCTTTTAGCCCCATTCTGGGTGACAATGAAATCTTAAAAAGTGAGAACATTGGAAACCCATTAACTTTTTCAGACTAGCACATTTGGTCATCTAACATATTGTGGGGTTGAACTAGGTGATTGCCAAGGACCCTTGCAACTCTCTGATTCTTGGATTCTACACCTTTGGGGCCCTTTGACCTGGATCAGGGCTTCTCTTCTTTAACATGCTGACTGACCATGGAAGGATCATGTTAAAATGTAGATTCTGGCCCTGTAGGTCCAGGGACATGCCTGGAAGTCACCAATAACCAAAGAAACCCTCTGATGATATCAGTGTTCCGGACCCATGGATTGCATTTGGACTACCGTGAATGTAGGTGGCCAAAGTTGTGGGTTGAACCAAACCCTTTCTTTGTCTCCTTGGGATTTTCAGAGCTCATCACATTATTTTTTCTCTTTGGCAGTAAAGAGGAACATGGAAGGCAAAGGGGGAACTTCTGTTTCCAGCAATCTACTGCATTGCATCCAGGCACACAATAGATTAATTCATCGGGAGAAGAAATGAGTGAATTCAGTAGCACAGAATACTCAGGCTCCCCTCCCCCCGCCTCTCCCCTCCCTTGCACGCACACATGCTCATACACACACATGTGCCCACACACACACCAGATTCCATTACCTGGAACGCTCTGTCACCCCACCAAGCTCCCATGTCTTTATTCTATGGCACTCAGTCCATTTTCCTCAGACTTCTCCACATACCATGCCTGGGCCTAATTCCTCTAACTAAAATGTCTTCATCCACCCAAAGCCTATCATTTTTCTATAGCAACTCAAGCCCTAACTCCTGAAAGCCTCTGACTCCCTCCCTCCCTGTTCCAGCCCTGGTCTTTGGAAGCAAGGATACAGACCCCTGGACCAATCTGCTGCAGCTCTGGCAGTCCTCCCTGAAGCACTGCTGTTGCTCACATACCTTTCCAGGCCTCAGGATGGGGCTTCAGAGTCCTTCCCAACACAGTGCTCTTGACAGCCTCTCACAACAGCTTGAGACATCTTTTTCATCCTGGCTTAGGGCATAAGGATAATCTTTGTTCTCCGTCTATGTATTTTCTGCCTCTTTGCCTGGATGGTGAATTTGTTGAGAATGGGGACCATGTGTGCAGCTGCTTGCTTTATTGTGGTTTCCCAGGAGTGCTTGGTGCAGGGTAGGCGCAGAGACAGAGTTGCTTGGTGCGTGGTAGGCGCAGAGACAGAGTGCTGGGTGCAGGGTAGGAGCAGAGGCAGAGTGCTTGGTGCAGGGTAGGCGCAGAGACAGAGTTGCTTGGTGCGTGGTAGGCGCAGAGGCAGAGTGCTTGGTGCAGGGTAGGCGCAGAGGCAGAGTGCTTGGTGCGTGGTAGGCGCAGAGACAGAGTGCTTGGTGCAGG
>PISX010006155.1:0-100158 GCA_004024625.1 Mellivora capensis
TGGTGAGGATGCCGGGGGGCATTGGTGAGGATGCCAGGGGCATTGGTGAGGATGACAAAGGCGATCCTGGTGCTTTACCCCACCTAGATGGACAGGGACAAAGCAGACCATGCAGGAAGCCCTGGATCCTCAGACACTCAGGACTCCACGTGCATCTCCTGCACCTGTTCGCCTCTTGTCCAGGATGCTGCTTCCTCTGTCTCCCCCTGAGCAGGCTGACGGGAAGAGAGGGCTTCCTCCCCGGGCTGGGACATCCGCCCAAGCTGCCCAACATGCCAGGTTCCATAAGCAGAGAGAAGCCAGTCCTTCCCGTTACACCTGCTCCCGAGCCCAGCCTTCTGAATTCTCACAGCCTCCATTCTATGTCCAGTGCCTTGAAAATCAGCATGTCCTGTGTCCTGTCGCAGCAATAATAAGTCACGCAGGGGAAGGCCGAAGGCAAGGAAAACTCATCCTCTCCCAGCTTGGTAGACCAGAGGTCTGAGATCCAGGCGGGGCAGGGATGGTGAGATCCAGGTGGGGCACGGCTGGGCTCCCTCCAGAAGCTCCAGGGGAGGGTCCTTCCTGCCTCTTCCAGCTTCTGGGGCTCCAGGCATCCTTGGGTTAATGGCCACGTCCCTCCCATCTTTTCATCTGCCCTCACATGTGTTCTCCTCTGTGTCTGGGTCTCCTTTTCTCTCTCTTACAAGGAAACCTGCCATTGGACTCAGGGCCACCCTGACCCAGGACAAGCTCATCTCAGATCCTTCCTTCATCACATCTGCAAAGACCTGTCCCCAAAGAAGACCCCATCCTGAGGTTCCCGGGTGGACATGAATTTGGGGAGATGCTCTTCAGCGCCCTGCAGAGAACCTGCTGTGTCTTCAACCAGGGCACCCCAGCAACTGCCTTCCATTGGCTTGGGCTGACGCTGAAACAGCCCAAGAGCGAGGGGCCTGCTTCCACGGCTACGCAGAAGGTATGTGTAAAAGCCTCTTGACACAGATAATGTTCTAATCACATGGTTTTCGGTGGACCGACAGACAGCGGGCGCTTCCCCAGACTCTCTGTCTCTCGATGCTCCAGAGTAGATGTGTCCCTTCCGCCTGCTGGTGCATCGTGGACTCTAGAGGCTCTCCCAACCCACGGAAACCGGCCTGGGCTCACCTGCATGTCACCGTGCCAAGTGGTTCGTTATTAAAGATTCACTGATATGGGATAAAGGCGTGGCCTGGAAGCAGATGCCAGGGACACCAAGGTCCCCCACTCTGCATGCACCCTTTAGGTCTGCTCCCTCCCTGCCGTTTCTCCAGAAGCAGGGACCCGGGCCATTTGCTGGGCTCTCCAGAAGCATGCAGCCTCACCTCTGCCATTTGTGGGGCTCTGTGGATACAAAGGCCATGGGACTCAGCTTGGCAGGGTCCCTCAGGCTAGTGGGAGAAGGGATAGCTCAGGGAAGAATGGGGTTCTCCGCTGGTAAATGCACCAGGGGCCAAGTGTCTCTCCTCAGGCCCACAAAACACTTTGCGGGGTCATTCCTCCCACATCAGCAGACAGAGCCGCGGAAGAGGGAAGGAGTACTGGGGGGGAGACCCTCAGGGTAGAGGTGCAGGAGATGAAATTGCTGGAAGCATCAAAGTCGGTGTAGGAGCTCAGGGGGTTAACACTTCCCATCTGGGAGGGGCAGCATGGAGGGACGGGCAGGGGGCTTAGGGCAGCCCGAGAGCATAGGGCCCCCAGGGAGGACGAGGAGGGTCCTGCAGACTCCGCAAGGCTGACCCGCTGGAAACCACAGAAGCAACGGAGGGTTTCAGAGGGTTCCTGGCAGCTTTGGGAGATTTCCTGTAAGACCCGTGGGCACCGAGTGAATCTGAGACCGGCTCGGCCAAAGGAGAAGTGCAAAGGGCAATCTGCCTGAGGACACATCGTCCTCGTCCACCCCGGGGGGACTTCAGAAGAAGCCCGTGAGCCATGGACCATGACTGAGAAGCACAAGCGTCTTCCTCTGAGGAACAAGCATGTCAAAATCGCACCCAGGGCAGGAACTGAGGCGCGGCCGCCCCAGATAAAGTCTTGTGAAATCTTGGAGCCCTGCCCTCAGGAGAGTTAACAAATTTCATGGCACAAAACATTAAAAAAAATAATAATAACAAAAGAGCACGTGTGAAACCATTTCATCCAGGCGGTTCAACGGGCTCCACGGTTCACTAGTCCCTAACGCTGCCGTTTGTATTCACGGGACGATCTGAAACGGAGACTTCATGGGCAGCGACTCCTTAGACGATTGAAGTGACCAAAGTCGCGAAGATCTGAGCCTAATTATACTTAAGTCTGCGTTTTAACTGTAAACGACAATATAATGTATATTACACAACACATGTGCATATATGTAATATTCAAAATACAGTATATTCAACTACATATGATTGATTAAATCAATATATAAATATGTAATTGATTATATATTGCTTAAAAGCATATATTCATACAATATACACATAATATATAATATATTATATATGCGATACATAAAATCTATGTTATATAAAATGAATATTGTATTTCCTATGACATAAACAGACATGAATATGCATGTATCCAATATATAAAATGTAATATGTATTACATGCACGATACAAATATATACATATGTGTAATATATGAAATATAATACACAAAAGTGCATACATTTTAAATAAATATATGACTCTATAATTCATGATATATTGCATACAAGTTTATACATTATGTAAGTTGTGCATAATATATAATACATATATACTCCATATACACATATATTACATGTACGTCATATATAAATGTAATATATAAATATATAATTTATAAAATCATATATAAAATATAATCTAAATTGCATAGTGAATATTATATAAAGTCCTCTTTCTATTACATATTCATATACATGAGTAAATTCATATACATGAATAAACTCATAAACATGAATATGTGTGTATATAATATATAAAATGTAATATATATTACATAAATGTATATTTTATATATAGTTTACATATTTATATGTACTCTATATATATACCTTACATATATTTTGTATATAATAAAAATATATGTACTATATTAATTACAACTGTTACATAAAAATATGTATTTTGTAATATAAATATATGTAATATACACAAAATGTAATATATGTTCTGCATTAAAGTGTGTATTATACATAATATAAATATAAATATAGGTAATATATAAATATTATATAGTTACATAAAAGTATATGTTTTGTTATATAAATATATAATATAAAAATAATACATTTAATACTGTATGGTGTAATATAAATCACATATAATGTGATATAATATAATATTTAATATGTAATAATATAAATAATATATAATGCTGTAAAATAATATATAATATATGCTAATATACATTATATGATCTAATATAAATTACATATATAAATATATAAGAAGAGCAATATATCTATTACATAAAAGTATGCATTGTATACTATATATGATCAATGTATATAAAATATAATATACACATAATGTGAAAGTAGTATGTGTAAGTACATAATATAATATATAAAATACACGGCACACACAGTAATAATGGACACGTTATATATGTTGCATGAATCATCAGTCATATTTGTAACCCATGATGTAAGTGTTGTATCTATAAGACACAAAAGTGTATATGGCAGCCGGGATGTGTATCCATCAACTATCACGTTATAACTATGATATTTACTTGAAATATCTTTACTTGGTAACTATGATATTTACTTGAAACCCATACTCAGTGGGACGGGAATCCTACCATGGGGCCCCATCCGCCTGATCTCATCTACACCTCATCTCTTCCCAAAGCCCCCTGTCTAGTGGCCCCCTTGGGGGTCAGGCTTCTGGGGAACACATTCCTGTCCACCCTGGAAGTGCTGAGCAAGGGGGCATATCTTCCTTTGTAAGAAAGGGGCCAAGGAGGGGCAAGCTCTGCTCTGTACAAGTTTCCTCTGAAGACGGAAACTGTCCTTGCGTCCAGCTTCCAGGGGTGGGGGTCCTCAGCTTGAGATGGGGGATAAGGAATCCGTCCGGCACAGAGCAGGAGCTGGAAATCCAGCCTGGCACTCCTGTTCCCCTGAACGTGACCCTGAACCCAGTGCTCTCTGATCCTGCAAACATGGGGCGGCTGCAGGCCTCTCCAGGAAGTGCGGAGGCCCTCTTGCTGGCTTGTTAGCTGGCAGTCAGGAAGTTGAGAAATCCTGCCTGAGGCTATTTGGAAACATGTCTCTATCTGCTTCTATTTCTGGGAAAAGACAGGTTACAAGTAGCCAGAACTATATGCTCCGTAGAAAGCTTGCTGAGGTCCTGCTTCTGAGTAGCTGTCCGCCTCACCTCGGCTGCCGTCCGCCTCACCTTGGCCGGGCCCTGAAAGAGTGACGAGGACTGCCCCTCCCTTCTTATCTGGAAGGACACATTGGGAGGGATAGTCCAAGTGACCATGGGGGAGGGAAAGGAAGCCTGCAAGGACAGTAGAGGCAAAAGATTTCAACAAGCACCTAGAGCCAGTCTCAGCCTCAGCAGCATGGACATCTGGGGCTGGATGACTCTCTGAGGTGGGGGTGTCCTGGGCAGTGCAGGGTGTTGGGCAGTGTCCCTGGTCCCTGGTCTCCAACCCCAGTTGTCAGTGGCACCCTGTTCCCAGTCCACACAACCAAAAATGTCCCAGACATTGTCCAATGTCCCCTAAGGAACAAAATCATCCTCAGTTTAGAAACAGTGCCATAGACAGACAAATAGATGATAGCTTGTTAGATGGATGGATAGATAGATAGAGTGATTGACTGATAGATTCGATGGATGGATGGATGGATGGATGAATATGTAGATAGATAGATGGATGGATGTAGGGATAGATGAATGGATAGATATGATGGATGGATGCATAGATACATACATACATACAATAGATGAATGAGTAGATATGATGGGTGGATGGCTAGATGGATGGATAGACAGAAGGTAGATGGATATATAGGGTAGATAGATGATAGATAGGTAGAATGGACAGATGGATAGGTAGATATGATGGATGCATGGCTAGATGAATGGATAGATAGATAGATAGATAGATAGATAGATAGATGGATAGATAGTAGATAGAATGGATGGATAAGTAGATATGTTGGGTGGATGGCTAGATGGATGGATAGATGGAAGGTAGATAGATAGATAGATAGATAGATAGATAGATAAATAGATATGGTGGATGGATGGATGGCAGGATGGTTGGATAGATAATTGTTAGAATGGATGAACAGATGGATGGATGGGTGTGCTGGATGAATGGCTAGTTGGATAGTTGGCTGGCTGGACGGCTGGATGATGGATGGAGAGAAGGAAGGGGTGGGCGTATACATTTCCACAAGAAATACCCCGCAGCTGTATCTGTTCAGGGGAAAGGACAATGCGTCATTGTTCTGCAGAGACTTTCTGTGGAGTAACTGTGTGCCTCCCACCAGACTGTGCAGGGATGGAGACAGGGGATGAGACAGGATTTGTGGGCAGAGCCTGTCATGCCCCGGGTCAGCCTTTGCTGCGTGTTGTAGGCTGCACGCCCAGGGATGGGCCCCACTTCCCTATTTAGCAATTGATATTGGGGGCACTGCTCTTTCTACTTATTTCAGCCAAAACCACCCCAATGTGGACACTTCACTTTTTAATATTTGCATGGATAGCCCCACTTTCAGGGATGCTACACCAAACATGGATAAGGAGAGCTGCTCTTTCAAAAGAATCGAAGGTGCACTGAAACGTGTTTCTATTTGTCTTACGGGCACTGGCATTTCTTAAATGTCCCTCCTGGCTTTCTTAAATGACCTTTTATTTGGCATATGTATGGAGGCCCTGCCCGCCCCCATCGGGACTTCCTTGAAAAGAAACCTACATCCTGTTTTCCTTCCAATGGGTTACGCACAAGAACGCATGCATTTTTACTCTTCGGGAAAAAAGGAAAGTTAACGTTTCCTTCTTTTTAACTTACATGTAAGTTTTCCAGTACGCAAAATGATGACGAAAATAGTGCCAACGTCATGCAAACACCCTTACTTGGACTTCCCAATGGTCGGTAAAGGGTCTTATTGCAACCATTAATTCACACATTCATTCATTCATTCATTCTTCGTGTCTGTTCACTCATTCGTCAAAGAGGTACTGGGTATCACGTGACCAGCACACTCCAGCTGCTGTAAGATGGTATTTTGTATGAGCTGTGGGAAAAAGGAGCTGATGAAGGGCATTAGGACAGGGATCCGGTTGTGGATTTAGCATGGTTGTGAATGTTGGCCTCGTTTAAAAGACCCAGGGAAGCTGAGTGGGGTCTGTGTGGGCAGGGGGAACAGTGAACGCAAACCCAAGACTTTTGTGCTGGATGGAATGGGCCTTCCTCGTCCTCTTAAATATCATCCATGGACCACCTGTAGCTCACCTCATACTCACTAGCGGAAGACTGAACACTTTCTCCATAAGATCAGGAACAAAACAAGGACGTCTCTTACCGTCACAGACATTCAACGTTATGCTGGAGGTTGGAGCATAGGCGTTTACGGTAAAAGTTTAAACAAAAATGTAAGCATACAGATCAGAAGGAAGTAAAACTAAACCTATTTGCAGATGAATTACACATAGAAAATCTTCAGGAATGCACTAAACGAATGATTAAAACTGTTCATGGAGAGGCGCCTGGGTGGCTCAATGGGTTAAAGCCTCTGCCTTCAGCTCAGGTCATGATCTCGGGGTCCTGGGATCGAGCCCCGCATGGGGCTCTCGGCTCAGCGGGGAGCCTGCTTCCTCCTCTCTCTCTGCCTGCCTCTCTGCCTGCTTGTGATCTCTGTCAAATAAATAAATAAAATCTTTTAAAAAAAAGAATGTTTAAAAAAAATAAATAAATAAGAGTGATCATGGATTCCATACACAAGGACATGATTGTCATCCAAAAATGAAATTAATTTTTTAAAAGCTCATTGACAATAGCATCAAAAAGAACCCAAGATGCGGGCATAGTTCAATGAAGGGAGTGTGCGGCATGTACGCTGAAAAGTACCAGACGTTGCCGGAGACTGAAGTAAATCAAAAGATGTCCTCTTGTTCGATTAGATGCCTTAACTTCGTTAACACGGCAGCACCTCCCAAATCTTGAGATTTGCCTTCAGATTCAGCAGAATGTCTATCAAAATCCCAGCTGCCTTGGCTTTTTTTTTGTTTTGGGGTTTGTTTGTTTGTTTTTTTGCAGATATTCACAAGCTGACTCTAAAATTCATATGGAAATGCAAGGGATCGAGGGCAACCCACACAATCTTGAAAAAAGAAGTATGATGGTTTCAGGACTCACACTTCCTGATTTCAAAACTTTCCGCAACGCCTACAGTCACTAGAGAATGTCGCCATTGGATACGTCACGGGAGACGTAACAGTGGAATAGAATTGTGAGTCCAGAAATAAACCCAACCCTGGATGGCCAGTTGATTTTCTGTGAGGGTGTCAAGGCCATTCGCTGGGGATAGAAAAGTCGTTTCATCAAAACAAAGGAGCAAAAGAAAAAAAGAGCGAGAGAGAGTCAACCCAACATACGGAATCTTAAGGACAGAGAACAAACTGATGGTTATCAGAAGGGAGGTGGGTTGGGGGGAATCCTTGAAACAGGCAATGGGGATTCAGGAGTACACCTGTCCTTAAGAGCACTGAGGAATATGTAGAATTGCTGAATCACTAAATTGTACACCGGAAACTGACATAGCATTGTATGTCGACTAACTGGAATTTAGAAGCAAATTTAATTTAAAAAAAAAAAAAAAAGACGGTCAACTTCATTAGTCTTTCGGAACATGGAAATTGAAACCACAATGAGATATCACTTCATGATGATGGTTATTGATTTCTTTAAAAAAAAGAAAACAAACAGGAAAAGAACAGGCATTGGCGAGAATGTGGACAAATTGGAACTTCCTACTACAAAAATGGTCTGGTTTCTTTGGGAAATAGTCTGGCCATTTGCCAAAACATTACACATGGAGTCACCCCATGTCTCAGCTGCCCAACTGCTAGGTCTACGGCCCAGAGAAATGAAAACAGAGGGCCACACAAACACCCGAACACGGGTGTTAGCCCCTGCACTCTTCCCGACAGCCGATGGGGAGAAACAAGCCAACGGTCCATCAGCAGATGAATGGAAGGATAAAATGTGATCCATGCACACGGGGGAATATTACTTAGCCATGAAGAGAAGCAGTGCTCTGACACCAGCTACCCCGTGGATGAGCCTTGAAAACATCATGTTTTCATGATGAGAGTAGCCAGACCAAAAAGTCCCATAGTGTGTGATCCCATGAGTATGAAACAGGCAGAACGGGTGTTCTGGAGAAGCCATGGAGACAGGCAGTGGACTAGAGTTTGCTAGGGGCTGGGGCAGAGGGAGGCAGACCACCTGCGAGTGGTCTTTTTTTGGTCTTTTATTTTATTTGTTAAAATATTCTAAAATTAAGGAGTCGTGGAGAGCCTACGAGTCTCCTTCTGTGGAACGTGTGACTCTTGATCTCAAGGTCATGCGTTTGAGTCCAATGCTGAACGTAGAGATTACTTTAAAATTATTAAAAATAAAATAATAAATAAAATCTTTTAAAAAAAAAAGTAGTGATGGTTGCATGATTACACGAATAGGCTAAAAATAACCCTTAGTTTGTTTCCCTTAATAGGGTATTATTTAAAAACTAGTTGGTGGGACACTGACCAGAAGCTGGGGTGCTGTTAAGTACAGCTATGTATCTCCTTCTTGATACGGGCACTGACCACAGAAGTGTGGTTAAAAACTCCTGGAATGGGACACTTAGCATTTGTTCATTTTTCTGCATGTGGGATTATACATGAATAAAAATGTGTGTGAAAAGGTTGGGAAAATGTTTTTATCCATAGTGACAATGTAGTTTGCACATTTGGAAAAAGTTTCGCCTATGTTACATCAAACATATGTCCCCCTCTGCAATTTTTTTCACTAGAGATTTTATTTATAGAAAATGGGATGTAAAAAATGGAGTATTTTGTTTCTCATTGGCCAGGTGAGTGTAGCTCATTCGTGTTAGTGGCCCTGCCATGCCTCTCAGCGTGTCTAGACCACAGCATTCTAATTATTTCAAAATTATTGGTATTAAGACTACTGTGAGCTCTTGGACACGTCTCCCCGTGTTCAAAGCTGAGTTTCCAGAATAAACGTGCAGAAGTGGGGGCTGAAATGAACGGGATGGGCATCATCTCGGCATTGCCAAGTCCCTCTCCAAAGAGGGTATAACCGTCCTCACTCTCAGCAGCAGGAGTCCAACGCCCTCTCCACATCTTAATATGATCAGACTTCGAATTGTCATCCATCTGACCGATGGCCTAAGGCATCTCCTGCTTACTTAAATTTCTGTTTCTCCACTGAGAGTCAGACCTTTTGTTTTTATCGCCCATTTGGGGGAGTCTTCTAAAATGTGCTTCCTTAGTTGAATTGCTAAATCCTACACAGGAAACGAATACAACACTGTATGTTAACCCGACGGGAATTTAAATGTTAAAAACATAATAAACAAGCAAACAGACAACCGAAAAATAAAATGTGCCTATTTGTAGTCGCATATGTTTTTCTTTTGTGGTGTTGGTCTTCATATCAGTTTACATCATTCTTTTGTGGACCCACGCGCGGCTACCCTTCGTTGTATGCTAGGAGAGAACATTTTCCTACTAATTGGCTCTTTCTTTTCAATGGTTGATAGTGTCTTTGCTGAAACGAGTATTTTATATTAAAGTGGAGTGAAGTATATTCTTCCTTACATTGTGGCTTCTTTTTCTGCACCTTGATAAAGAAATAATTCTCAACAACCATGAGACACGTTACTGCCTTTTTTTTTTCTTGACCCTATACTCTTCGATGAGAATTTTAGAATCAACTTGCCAAGATTAAAGAAAAACCCTGTTGGGATTTTGAGATTAAATTGAATGTGTGCATTTATCGGGAAGAAACCATCAACTTCTCATATTACTTGTTCCTGTCCAGGGACACGGTATAACGTTCCATAGATCTATGTCCTCATTCATGCGCTTCAATATATTCTTACGATTTTCCATGTGAAATCTATGCTTTTTTTTCTTCAGGGTTTTCCTAGATGATTGGTAGCTTTTGGTGCAATTAGAAATAAATGGTTTTCTTTTTTCATTCCTCCCACTTTGTCAGGTTTTAGCTGAGCCAGAGTGTCGCCATTTTTTTGAGTCATTATTAATCCTGTAGGAGACAGGTTGGCCAATGTACCTTACACTTTGGGATTTTTTTATTTTCTTTTCTTCTTTAATATTTTACATAGTCTCCATGACCAACATGGGGCTTGAACTCACAACCCTGACATCAACTGTTGTGTTTTCTACTGACTGAGCCAGGCAGGCACCACTGTCTAGGATTTTTTTGCATAAACAATCAATCATACCACCTCTCGATCATAGGAGTTTTCGCTCTCGTCTGTGCTATTTATCTTATTGTGTGTGTGTGCTGACCAAGACCTCAGACACAATGCTGAGTAGCTCTCATGACAACAGACACCCTGGGCGTGTTCCTGACCGATGTCTGAGTGTTCACCCACCAGCCTGCTCACGCATGTCACCATTTACTATATCACTATATCACTACGGGTTTTCAAAAGATCTTTTAAAATGCTCCTTTCTTTATTTCCCCTTTTTAAGCTGTTGGCTTTCTAAGGAAAACGAATGTGCTCTACAAAACTCTGAAAAAAACTCAAATATGAAGACTATTTTAATAATGAAGCTGCCGTCCTCCTAAGGAATTAGAATTTCGTCATTATGTGGTCAAATGGCTGGTTGGATCGTCTCCAATGAGTCGCCCTATGGTTGGCTTGTGAATTGGCTGCCGAAAAAATCAAGTTCCCAGCGCCACTTTGCTTATCGCCTCTTGGAAATGAGAGAAAACAACACAAATTCCAGAAGCCCAGATTCTCACCACGCGTGACCCAGGCACAGCAGAGAACCCCTTGGATTCCCGTAGGGCAGTCTTGGTTCTACAAGATACTCGGTGCCCGCTTGGTGGTGTGTGCTGTCTAGAGAACTAGAGCTGGTTTTCCGTCTCTGGGTGGCTGAGCATGAGCTTTTGAAGCTGAGGACAAGGACAGGAGCTACTCACTCTATAGGACTACAAAGGAAAGAGGGTCAGCAGGCAAAGTCATTAAGCCCCTGGCTTCTTACACCCAGTATGCCAATGACCCACCACGTTTCCTATAGTCTTTTCTCATTGATCCTAGACCTTGTGGAATAAGAGCATTTAAATGTAATTTGGGGGACAACATTGATAAAACACGGTTCCCTTAGACCACCTGCAAGTTGTGGGAATAACTTATGGTACAGAACCCTCTTGTATGGGCAAGACTAGGTCCCAGCTCCCCCCTGCTTTCCCACCTGGACGGTACCTCTTTGTGGTCAACCCAGAGTAACAACACAAGGTTCTCCATGTTCAGAAGAAGACCTTTTATTTTCGAAAGTATTCTCTCCATTTCATTCCTCACTCTATTTAAGCTGATCTTGACAATACATCCATTTTAGTTATGAAACAGTGATAGAAGTCATTTCTAGACACCTGTCTTAAGTCCGTGCCTGCATTTATCACTGTGGCCCCTTGTTAAGTGGCTGAATGGCTCACTTTATGACCCTCTCTCTCTCTGGGGTCTTGGACAACCCGATGTCACCTGTGGCATCAAATGGACTTCTCCTCAACATGAGCTGTGGGTTTGGGGGAGTCTTTCTCACTTCTGTCACCGAGCTTCTGGTCCCTTCCCACCCGCCCTCTGATGCCTATTCCTGCCTCTAAGAAAAGGAACAGATAGAGACTCAGGGACCACAGCTGCCGTCAGTTCAGAGGAACTATATTTCAGGAGAATGGAAAGCACCCTGCATGCTCATGTCCCACATTGTAAAGGAGGAAGCTGGGCTTCCTGGCCTGGAACTGGAGACAAAGGCAGGGAAGGCTCATACCACTCAGACCATTGCTCCTTCCCAAACACGTTTTAAGTCAAGAAAATATGTCACCCAGGCCACGTCCACAGGCCAGGGCAGATCCCTCTAGGATTGGGAAGCAGATTACAGATGCTGGGATTCTGGAGACCAGAGTCTAAGGTCCAGGTAAGGATGCTGAGATCCAGGTGGGGCAGGGCTGTACTCCCTCCCAAGGCTCCAGGGGAGGGTCCTTCCTGCCTCTTCCAGCTTCTGGGGTTCTAGGCATCCCCAGGCCTTGGGCCACGTCCCTCCCATCTCCGCCTTCATCATCACATGGGTTCTCCTCTGTGTCTGTGTCTCTCCTCCTCCGTCCCTTATAAGGACACCTTCATTGGATTTAGGGCCACCTTAATCAAGAATGACATCATCTTTAACTAATTACAACTGCAAAGACCCTATTTCCAAAGAAGGTCCCACTGCAAGGTTCCTTTCGTTTACAAATTTGGGGGAGACACCATTCAACCCTATGCAACATGAAACAATGATTTTGAAGTCATTGGAGTTCATGCAACATAGGACAGTGACCCCAAGAAATGGAAAGCAGGCAGGAGAGCGCTGTGGCTGCCCTACTGAAGACTTGGGAGAATTTCCAGGCATGACTTAGGGAAGGGAACCCAAGTGGAGACGAGGCAAATCCCCTGATTTGAGAACATGGGAGAGAGAGCTGATGGCCTATGAGTAGAAGAGGGTGAGAGTCTGTGAGTCAAGGGAGAGATAAACAGTAAAGAGAACCCATAGATGCAAGGAGGGTTCCCTGCAGTTTTCTGCAGAAATGACAAGGGGCCAGGAGCCCAGAGGGCCTGAGGATAAGAGGGGGAGGCAAGGGTCTGAGGGACAGGAGGGGAATGAAAAGCAAAATGTGTGGGTCTGCCGGAAATGCCCATCATCTGGAGAATGGAGCTGCCTTTACAAGCAAACATACACAACACGATGTGTTCAAGTATTTACTTTTCATGTGTGTGGTTTATTGGTACCATCTCACATCATGAAATTTGCCACACAGTGAAACAAGAGTTTCACCATATGAATTGAATGGATCCTCACCATGCATTGCAGAAAGGAGGAATATTCTCCCATTTGCCAATGAAGAGACTAAGGGTCAGGGTGGGTCCCTCATTTGTGAAGATCTTCACTGTGGGACCGAGGCTTCATTAACCAAGTGGCCTGAAGCTACATGCTTCATGCTACATGCTCCCACTGTCCTAAACTGTCCTAATCTCTATTCCCTCCACCTTCCCTCCCAGCTGACTTCTCACCACCACCACCATCATCACCATCTTCACCATGACCATCACCATCATCATCATCATTTTCACTGTCACCATCCTCTCCATCCCTACCGCCATCATTATCATTGGTAGACAGATTCTTCAGCAAGTCTGCTTGACGCACTGTCTTATTTTTCTTTTCAGAGAAAGGAGGCCTGGGTCTTCCCCCTAATTTCTTGTCCCACATCCTTCATGCCACCATTGGAAGAGGAGGCCATGAACAGCAGTAGAGAGCCCAGAAGTGAGTCATTGACTGCCAGAGACAAAGATAGCTGCCAAGTGCCCACCTGCACATCTAGGCACAAACGAGCTCTTCAGAGTGAATGACAGGCACTGACTTTCCAGCAATACCATCCTTGGTGACCTGCTACCAGGCCCTTGGGTAGATCCCACCCAGGACAACCATCTGGCTGAAGTGACAATGTGGAGTAGGGTTGCAGCTATAGGGAACACTTTAACCTTTTCTCTTCTAGGAGTTCCTAGAAGACCATGGTGTGCAAATCTACTTCCACATTAAATTCTCAGAATGTGATCTACAGCAAAGGCTAAACTTAACCTTTAACAAAAGTTAAAACCTGTTGCGTCAGTTAAAAATCCAAGTCCCAAATAAAGAAAGAAGAAGAGAATAGTACATTTTGTTATACTTGCAGAGAGGCGAATTTCCAGCGGTCTAGTATGTGTGTGGCCACTGTTGACCTTGGCCTCCAGTTCCCCTATTTGGTCTCTGTGCTCTCCCCAGGCAGTCCTACAGGACCTTTGTAAGCCGCCTCAAGGCAGACACGGTCCCTTTACTCTTCTCCTTCTCCACATCCCGGTGGGAGCTCCGAGCAGATCTAAAAAGGCCAAGGCAAAAGTCCTTGAAGCAAAGATGGAACAAAGGGGTCCCAAGAAACATCACGCTGTAATTTCTTTAGACCAGTCAGTACTTGTTAAGCTTCTTCTGTGTGTGTCATGCCCAGCCAGACATGGTGGCCTTCATGACAGTGAAGAGGTATCATGTCAGGGTCCTTGAGAATCTACTCAGGTACTGTGGTTCAGTAGAAGGACTCACAGAATTCGCAAAGCTCTTACGCCCATGGCTCTGCTTTCATACAACAAAAAGATACAGATGAAAATCAGGAAGACCTACAGGTGCATGGGGCACAGTCCAAGAGAGATGAGGTCTGAGCTCCTCCAGGTGTCCTCTCCCCCATGGACTTGTGGAAGTTACTATGTCTTCCATTGACCATGGATGACCACATGCATGAGGGAGTACCTACCAGGAATGTTCACCAAGCCTTGATGTCCAGGCATTTTCTTAGGGTCAGTCACATAGCATGGAGTGTCCACATGGCTGAGCTGAGTCTTTCCATCACCACTCCCTCCAAAGGGCTGGCTATGGCATGACCCCAAGCCCCATCCTAAATCACATCATAGCATAAGCCCCATGCCGTGGCTCCAGGCAAAGACACTCATCAGACAGGACATTTCATGGGTTCATAGGTGAACTTCTAGGAGCTGATCAAGGGCTAGACCTTAACCTGGGAGGGGCGGGTGTAGACAATCCAGGCTTGCTGAGTTAAATCTCTACCATGGACGTGTGTTGTGAGATTTTTCAAGCTTCAGAGACTCAAACTGTGTAAGAGTCTAGAACATCCATCCCTCCAGAAAAGACCCTCAGTGGAAAAGCCACCACGAAGATATTCAAAGCTCCCCCTCGATTCCGGTCCCTGTATCCAGGTCCTGGTCGGAACCCTCCACATCCTGTCTCGCCTGAGAAGCCCATTGAGCATGGCAAGACTGAACATGGCATCTCTTCCCCTGGCTCCATGCCCTTTGCCAGCTTCTTCTCTCTCTCCAACCCAGATGAGACACCACCATTCCTGCACCTTTTCCGTCCTCAAGCTGTGCTGAGCATGGGTACATGCAGCTCCTTCCTCCAGTTTTGTCCTGGTCATTGTGCACTCGTCATGCTGCTCACAGTGGTCTCCTGTTTTGGTGCTTCTTCTGCTCCTTGGTTTCCAGGACCACTAATGAGGGAGGGTTCTCTGGTGATCACATTAACGGTGTCATTGGGAGAGATGCATCTGACCAGAGCCGGCCCATCCCACTCCACGAGAACTGACAGGCGACCTTCTCGTCCAGCCCCCATCCATGAGTCTCTACCCAAGACATGATGTCCCCCCACTCACTGCAATGCTCCGTTGACCATGAGTACCGTTATCCCAGTGGGCATTAGTGTGTCCTCCACGGTTCAGATGAAACACTTCCCACTCTCAAGCCCACTATTGTTCATCTCCTCATCCAAACGCCCCACACTGGGAAATCCAGTACTATCCACCGGCCCCCATGGCCCTTCTACTCAGCCTTGTCTTGCCATGACCTGCAAACCTGCTCCCTACCCACTCCACTAGGTTCCAATCAATAAAGGTGCCCAATAAAGCTCTGATGAATTCAATGGCACAAAAGTGGCCCCATGCCAAAAGCCAGCAAGCTCATAGCATCCTAAGAAGACTCAGTGAGCCATTTGGTCAAACGTTGGGAAGATGAGCTTCTCCACATCAATGCTGAAGAGGAGTGGTTCCTTCAGGAAGGGGGAGCCATGGACGCATCGCCTGCCTAGCTGCCTTTCACTGGCTGACATTGCAATTCCATTTCCTGGGCATCTTGTCTGTATTCTTCATAGACAGCAGCAGCCCATATCTCAACACCTCTCCTCTACGCTCAGCTTTGCTCAGCATATCCCAGCCAGCACGAGGGCTGTGTGTGGGGGTGTGCATGAGTGTGTGGGTATCACCCCCCCGATCCACTCTCTTCTGGGAGCTGAGAAGCTGACGGGCTCACTCACCATCCGCAGGTTTCTCAAGTGTGTGTAATGAGAAAACATCACAGGAAGGGGGAGGGCGCTAAGGAGAAAAGGGAAGTCTAGGGTTGAAATGTCTTGGCAAGGCAATCACTGTGCTCACTTTGTGACCAGGCAGAGAGCTGTCCAAGACGACAGCCAGATGTCAGAGCGCCGGGAAACTGAGAAAGAAAACAGGTGGCCAGAGCAGAGCCCGGTGCGGTGGGGTAAGGCGGCTCCCTTCACTCTCTGACTTACAAATGTGCCTTGTCACTAGGGTAGCTATTCCTGCTCCCGTTGCTTCTGCTGGCAGCTCATGCTGCAGATCAAGGAGCACCTAGGGGTGGGAAGTGGGAATCTCTGAATGAAGGCACCCAACAGGGAGGTGGGCACTGAACTCGTGGGCACTGTGTTGAAAGGTCTGAATTAGCCCCAAGGACTAGCCAGCTTGCCCTGGGAGCAGGCTGAGCCCCTCTTGCAAGTCTGCATATGTGAATATTAGAAGCCACTTTGGAATTACTACAGAGTCTTGGATGCATGTGGTCATCCACACGGGGAACCAGTGGTCCCTGGGTCCTAGGGAGACACTTTGCTAGCAGTCACTTATCTCAGATCCCCTGGCCACCAAGTGCAGAGCTGCTGGCCAGCCTGGGGGACAGGTGTCTTTGGGGACCACAGCCTTCCCTTCCCTGTGTTGTCTGGGCACAATGACTGATTGCATTCCCCCCAAAGGGCAGGGATCTCAACATCCAAGCTCATCCAAGGAACGCCCATAGATCAGCAGCACCTGCATGGCCCTGGGTCTTTGATCTGACCTAGTCTGATAGATGGATCCAGCATCTATGTAGAACTTCAGGTTTATAGAAAGGGGAAGAAAACCCGGTCTGGGGAAAACTGAAAGAAGAAGAGAAAGTGGGTAGTCTGTGGACAAAAAATAGCCAAGTGACATCTCAGTTTTCAGTCATATGAAACAAAACCCCAGGCAAATCCACAGAGCAGGAGGGAAGAATGGGGAGTGTTGGCTTCATGGAGGTGGGGGTCCTCTTTTGGGGGTCATGAGAATGACCCGGTTCAGGAAAAGGTGATGGTTGAGCATTCCAGATACGTTACATTTTGAGTTGTACCTTTCAAGGGATGAACTCTATACTGTGTGAATTTCACCTCCGTTTTAAAAAATCAAGGCAAAAATTAGTTAAATGGACCGTGAGACTTCCCTGAACCTCAGTTTCTACCCACTTGCATGAGGATACTAGGAATGGCCTCCTAGGATGAGTGTGAGGGAGAAACCAGGAGCCAAGTGGAACGTGCCGACGCATGGTCAGCCCAGGCTGTGGAGAAATCACAGCACTGATTACTTCACGCTGCCACCAAATTATCCACTGTTGGCCAAGAGCCCTACGCTGTGACTAACCAGCTAATTAAAACAGCAACCCTTGCTAGATCATCTTGCACGGTGCTGTTGGGTATGTGATAATGTCCCTATTTGGTTTTTTGGGTGGTTGTTTTTTTTTCTTAAGTCGAGTTCACAGAAGTTTATGCTTTTGCTCCATTGTGATGAGAGGTGAGAGGAGTTCAGTTTAGAGGAAGCGGAATGGGGAACTGTCCAGCTAAGGGCGTATTTCCATGCAGATTCCTTCTGATGGGGGGATGGGTTGTGCATCTGTAGGCACCTGCTTTATGCCCAGCCCCAAAGCTGATGCTGTGGGAGGCTTGAAAAGGGTGGAGGAAAGCAGATTCCAGAAGCTTACCAGGGATGAATGGAATGGGGACCCTCCCTGCCTTGCTGCACTGTACCACCCCCTCCTAAATAAGGCTGGCTCTGCTCAAAGATTGCAGATGTGAAAAGCAAGGCAGAGACAAGACAGGAATAGCAAAGGGGAATGGTAGAGTCAGCCCAGGTGGAGGAAGGGTCCTTCCCAGGATCCTCTAGGTGCATCATAGAGGCCCCCCAACCCCATGCTGAGAACCCTGGACAAGACCCAGAGAAGGGCTGGGTGGAGCAGGGTTTAGTTGCAGATTGAGGAAGCTGGGAACTTCCCCCATAGCACTGGAGTATAAGGTGTGTGGGAGGGAAGGACTTTGGGGAATGTCTGGTCCATGGTTTTTATTTCCTCTTTAAGAGCAACGGTGGTGCCCTAGGATGGAGTGGGCTTGGGGAGGTTGGGAGGCAGGAACCCAAAGCTGGGTGCCACTCCCCAGGGGCACTCTGGCACAGGTGTGCACACCTGGCATGAGGAGCTGGCTGAACTCTGCATCATTGGGCTCCAGCCTGAGAAGCTGGTGCAGGGACAGGGGAGAAGGGGCTGTAGCGTCTGGACAAGCCAGCTGACCCTCAATAGACAGGGAACTCATCACTGCAAAGGGTGGGTGGGAAAGGAAGCAGGGGTGAGGAAATGGAGAGAATGAGCCTCACAGCTCTGAGGTCTGTAGGGGCAGGGATCAGTAAGGTAAGGTCCTACAGAAGGCAGACAAGCCTCCTGGGTGGGGCTGGACATCAAGGAAGGGAGGAGCCCAAATGTGCTGAACTGGCCACGTGTGGGAGGGAGATGCTGGGTCCTGGTGGGAACCGAGCTTTGGGGGAGTTTTGGGGAAGAAGAAGAGAGTCTGTGAAGACAGGTGCCAGCTTGGAAGTCCACATGGTGGGTGTTGGGGGTGTGATGGCTGGATCTCCAAAAAAGAGACACTGGAAAGAATGAGATAGAGAAAGAATTGGTGACGGAGATGTGTAAGAGGGAGGAGGAAGGGAGGAGAAGGGGAGAGGGAAGGAAGGAAAGAAGGGAAGAAGGAAGGAGGAAAGGAAGGAAGAGAAGGGAGAAGGAAAGAGGGAAAGAAGGAGGGAAGAGAAAAGAGAAGGAAGGAAAGAGGGAAGGAAGAAGGAGGAAGGGAAGGGGAAAAGGAAGGAAAATAGAAAGCAGGGAAGAGAAACGGGAAGGGAAGAGGGAAGAAATTTGTGGTCGTTTGTTCGTTCGGCCCCCAGGAAGGTAGTACACCAAGAACAAGGAGACAGTGTTGAGACCGATCGACCCCATAAACCCAAGGACATTACAGAGAGCATGACTGAGCATGGTCAAAGAAGAGGGGAAGGAACCTCCAAGAGAAGGGAAGGCTTTGAAAGGATGAAGTCACGGGGAACACAGAGAGATGAGCAGCAGAGACAGCCAGCGGCTGAGGGGAAGAGAAGTACGTAGAGACGGAAGACCCTGTTACAGATCTCAACAACAACAACAACAACAACCGAAGAGCAAATCCAGCAAAAATCCCACCAGGGCAACGGTGGGCAGAACCCAAGATGCCACCCCGAGCCCACGCAGACCATCAGATGTTCTTTGTCGAGTGCAGCTGTACGCGAATAGAGCCCTTTTCTTTTGGACTTACGTGTTGGAAAAGTTTTTAATAGACTTTTTTTTTTTTTTTAGAGCTGTTTTACATTGACAGAAAAATTTAAGTGGGAAGTACAGGGGATTCCTACATACGTGCTTCCCCTTTCACCCAGTCTCCACACTTATTAATATTTGGCATCGGTGGGGCACATCCGTTATCACCGATGGGCCAATATTGATACACTATAATTGATTAAAGCCCACAGTTTACATTAGAGTCTCTCTTGGTGTGGGACGTTCTATGGGTTTGGGCAGATGTAGAGTTACATATACTCATCGTCATAGAAATATACAAAGTAGTTTCACTGCCCTAAAAATTCCCCTGTGCCCTGCCTGCTCATCTGTCCCTCCCCCAAACCCTGGTGACGACTGATTTTTTTTTTCTGTCTCCGTATTTTTTCCTTTTCCAGAATGTTGTAGAATCTGAATCTTCCCGGATGTAGCATTTCAGACTGGCCTCTTTCACTTAGCAAATGTATTTTAACATCCCCTCTGCCTCTCAGTGCACTTACCCCTTTTTATTTTCCTCTTTTTTTTTTTTTAACATATCCTTTTTTGATTGTTTTGAAACTCAAGTTTTAAAAAAGAGGAAAAAAAAACACTCAAAAAAAAAAAAAAGCTGTTATTACCATCATGGAAAACTGAGCTATCATTCCTTTTTCTCCCCCCAAAAATCCATTCTAAAAACCTTCAGAGCATGTGTCAGCCATACTCACAATAAAACTTCTTAAATAAAAGTGTAAAAATTTTAATTATATCAACAAAATAAAAGAGAGTCAGAACAATGAGAAAATAATCAAAGTGGGTATACTATTCCCCAAAAAGCATCTTAAAGCCGTTACGTGTCTGCCGTGGCTTCAAGGCTCATCTGAACCATGAGCTAAGCTTGACAGAAGGCAGACGGGTGGGTCTGTAGGGTAGATTTGCCGGGCAGCAGTAGTCTATCTCCACGTTGTAGGAGATCTTTTTGCAAGCAGTCCCTCTCAGGACGCTGATCCTGGGGAAAAGAGAAGTCAGCGGTGGGTTCCTGTTTTGGACCTCTTGTGGGCTCTGGCGTAGGTGGACAGCCCCGGAGGACCTAGAATCCCAGTCTCTGACAAATGAAGGTTTAACCTGGGAAAGGCCTTGGTGAGCTTGTGCTCCACCCTGACCCTGGCTAGAGAGGGAGGGACATGTCCAGGAGGCCAGGTGTGTGGAGCCAGAGCCAGATTCACGGGTCCAGCAGCCTGGGCACAACGCTGCCTGACTGTCCCCACCGTTCTTTCATGGACAATATGTTCATAAAGGGGCTGCCGATCCTAGACTTGGCCATACATCTTAGGGAGTGGATCTTGGTACCTATGGTAGATGGGCTAATGTCCCCAGAGATGTCCATATCCTGATCCCCATGTGGTGGACAGAATAGCGGCCCCAGAGACATCTGTGACTTTCCCCAGGTTACAGACAGGAATGAAGCCACAGCTTGTGGGCAATTTGCCCCAGTGGCACAGAGTACAGCAGTGTGGATTGGAGCCCTGTGTCCACGCTGAAGGACAGGCCCTTGGTTCTGCCCCACCCTGAAGCTGGTTGTAACCTACAGACCCTCTGCAGCCAGCAGTGACCCCCGGCTGGCCAGGTCAGTAGGCTGACCATCAGGCTGGGGATAGTCCTGCAGTCCCCAAGGAAACCTCACTGGGGTCCCCTTGCCAAGAATCCCCATGCAAGCTGATTTCCTCAAAGTGTGACTGTCTGTGCCCGCAGGTTTTCCACATCCTTCGGGCAACCCCATGCGACTCCTGGCCATGACCATCTTGTTCTTCATGCTGCTAGACCCAGTGTTCCTCCAGACTCTGGAGCAGCAGGGTGAGTGTGTGGACCTGTTTGATCCTTCTCTACCTGTCTCATTCCTATGTCCTGTGCATCTGGGGACACATCCTGATGCCTGAGTCCCGTCGCATTTCATCTTCGTACTCATTGGTCAGCCAAGTGGCACAAGCCAGGGTCGCCAGATGCTAAAGTGTTTTCTTGCTCCTGCTCTGAAAGCCCCTTCCTACTCCAGGCTTATGACGACGTCATCCACCATAGCTGCAAACTGTAGGTCATCCGCCCCAGTTCTGGGCAACGGGACGTGGAGGGTCTCGCCCTGGCAGGGACTAGTAAACATCTTGACTTAAACAGGTAGACAGAGGATACAAGGTGAGGCCACACACACTCAAGTCCCACCCCTTGGCAAAGGCAACGTCGACTGACTAGTAGCATCGAGGCCATGTGGCTGAGAGATTCAACAAATGGACAATGGGTAGAGCATCCTTAAGAAAAGAACTCTGGCCCAGGACCTGCAGCAACCTGCCCAAGGGAGCAGCCCTCATCTATGGGGACCAGCCCACAGCCAGCCTGCTATCTGCACATTAGATATGCAAAAAGCCAGACGTCCATCCCCAAGTCAACCGAGGAGCTAAATGATTCCTTCTGGAACAACGGGCCCCCAGTGGCCAGGACTTGATCAGTAACCAATGGCTTCCCTATGTTTTGACCCCAGTTCCTATATAGGACTAACCAGGGAAAGCCAGATATGGTCCCCTAACCAGTCCCATGGGATGCCCTACTTGTAGTGAGCCACCTGGACCTTCCCCACACCCACAGCCTCTGCTCCCGGCACAGCTGGATGTTCCTTTTTGCCCACTGTGAAAGTTGCTCACTCTCTTGTCTGCCCTTGTTCTCTGACAAATGTCAGTGGTGGTGGCCAACTTCCTCACCTTGGCTCTGAGTAAACAGCCTCTGTTGCTCTCACTTGGTAGGTCTTGGCTTACTGGCATGATAAGCATCTTAACATGGAGAAAAGGCACGGAGGTCCAGGTAGGAAGAAGAGATCCATAAGGGGGAGATTCCATGCATATGTCAATGCCCTGGGGCCACCTGTGGATAAGGGAAGGGACACCATGTCCCAGTCTTGATCTTTGCTTACAAGACATGGGATGGGTCAGAAGGGAGAGGGTAGAGGCAGGAAAAGTATAATTTCTGACACGGGTGGTGCTTTCTTTCAGATCTTCCAACTGCAGAAAGGGTCCCCCGTCTAAATATGAAGTTTGATTCTTGGAGAATGGAACTGAGTTGGGACTGCGAAGAAAACACTACCTACCTCGAATGTGTGATGATTCACAAGGAGAATGGACCGATCAACATAATAGTAAGACAGATTCGTTATGGACGATTGCTGTCCTTTACAAACCTCTTGTCACATTAGAAACAAGGCAGCAACTGGTGGAAACAGAGAGCACGTGTGTGACCCTGGGACACATCTAGGAGACATGCTTCTGGGTGCACCAGGGAAGTTAAGTTCTGGCCTGTGTCCAAGAGGTGCACCCTGAATCCCCGAGGGACTGAGGAACTCCGAAAATGTCTTATCCCAAAAGGAAAGGGCGTTCAGGGCTCCCGGGGGAGGAGTTCCAGCCCAAAACTCCTATGAAGTCAGCCCTGGTACAAGCTGCAGGGTGGGACCCTCAGGGATGCTCAACCACCCAGGGAAGGTGAAATGAGGCTGGCTTGTGGAATGGGGCTCCAGTGCAATCCAGGTAGATTCCAATCGGGAACACAAATGCTCCCAGAATTTCCAGCGGTCACTTTCAGGGAGATGAAATAGCCAACGACAGTAATCAGGGGGAAGACAAATGGCTTATTCTGTGACTTTCAGTCCTCTGTACCCCTTCAAGGGGTGCTCCTTAGGGGATCTGCCCTCCTACCAACAGAAACAGCAGCCTTTTGCTTGATTGGTCCATCAAAAGTCATCCATGTGACCAACTTAATCTCGAGAAAGAAATAGTTGGTCCCCCCACCCCACCCCGTGTTCCATTGAAAACAAAGTTACAAGACTGCATAGATACAATGTAAACGTGAAGCCTGTGGGAGAAAGGAGTATGAGATAAGACAAGAAAATGGAAAAACATAAAAGACTGTGCATTAAGCTCCACAATGCTTAAAGTGATGAGAGATCTCCCTGCTCAGAGCAGTGGTCCTCAGGTTAGCCTCACCCAAGAGCTTTGTTACAAATGCAGAATCCCCCACCTACAACGTGCTGAACCAGAATCATTTTGACCAGATCCCCAGGGACTGAGAGCACACTAAAAGGCGACCTCTATTCCAACCTCCTAAACACTGGAGACTAGACCACGAAGTCAAGGTGCCACCTTCCTGTGGGCAGGCTGACATCCACCCACTAGAATGTCCATGGGTGGTGGTGGCATCTCGGGGTCAGTGGAAGAGCGAACAACACGGAGAGGAGAAGAAGAAAAGAGTTTCCTAATGTACTGGCTGGTTGCATCTTTTTAGCCCCAGGAGAAGGAATGTCACTGCGAGTTTTCGGATTATTCTCTCCATGATGGAGTCAAGCTTATGGTTAAAGTAAATAGCACCCAAAGACCGATTCCAGAAACACTGGTCTACGCTAACTCAGGTAGGGAAAACATCCCAGTGACCCCTTTGAACGTCACTAGCTTCAAGGTAGAGACCTTCCCTTTATTTCTCTTCAGTTTTATTGAGATGCACTTGACACACAGGTATTATATGTATCTAAGGTATATAACTTAAAGCTTTGATATACACACATGTTGAGAAATAATTATTGCAATTAAGCTATTATCCCTCCCTTCAGCCCTGGAAAACACCATTTCCTCTCTGTGTCGATACATCTGTCACGTGTTGGCTATTGTGAATAATACTGTGATGAACATGGGGGTACATCTATCTTTTTGGGATCCAGATTTCATTTCCTTTGGAAATACACCCAGAAGTAGGATTGCTGGGTCATATAGGAGTTCTGTTGTCAGTATTTAAACAAACGTCCATATTTTCCACAGTGGCCACACCAACGTACATTCCCAACGACACTACACAAGGGTTCTCTTCTATCCAAATCCTCACCAATATTTAGCTCTTTTGTTTCTTTTTAATAGTCATTAAGTGACTATTAAAAGTGTGTGAGGTAATAGCTCAGTGTGGGTTTTATTTGCATTTTTTTGATGATGAGTGATGTTGAGCATCCTTCTGGGTAGCTGTTGGCCATTTGTACGTGTTCTCCTGAAAAATGCCTATTCAGTTTAAGCATTGTTTTGTTTTGTTTTCTTGTTTTTTATTTTGAAGGGCTTTGGATTTTTTTGCTGTTGAATTGTTTGAGGTCCTTATCTATTTTAGATATTAACCTTTTATCAGATAGATAGAGATTACAGATATTTTCTCCCACTCCATAGTTTACCTTGTCTCTCTGCTGATTGTTTCCTTCTCTGAGCCAAAGATTTATAGTTTGATGGAATCCCAGTTGTCAATTTTTTATTTTGATGCCTGTGCTCATGGTGTCATACCTAAAAAATCTTTGCCAAGACCAATGCCAAGAATCTTTTTCCCTATGTTTTCCTCCAGTTGTTTTATGGTTTCAGGTTTCTGTGTTTAAGTCTTTAATTGATTTTGACTTGATTTCCATACGCAGTGACATAAGGATCCAGTTTCATTCTTCTGCTTGTGGATGTCCATTTTTCCCATCCCCATTTAGTGAAAAGGGAATCCTTCATCCATTGTCTGTTCTTGGGACCCTTGTTGAAGGTCAACCCTGTTGACCATACATCTGTGGATTTACCTCTGGGCTCTCTGAGGTCCCATTGACCTATGTGTCTATCTTTAGGCCTGTGCCATACTGTTTTGAGGACTATAGCTTTGCAATGTATTTTGAGATCAGGAAATGCGACGCTTCTAGCTTTGTCCTTCTTGCTCAAAAGTGCTTTGGATCTTTGAAGTCTTTCATTGAATTTTAGGGTTCTCTTTCTATTTCTGTAAAGAACGCCATTGGGATTTTGATAGGGATTGAGTTGATCTACAGATCACTTTGGGTAGTATGGACCTCTTATCACTATTAGTTATTTCAATTCACAACCATGGGATCTCTTTCCATTTATCTGTGTGTTCTTAAATCACTTTCATCAATGTTTTATAATATTCATCAATGTAATTTTATAATATTGAATTTACCTCCTTGGTTAAGTTTATTCCCAAGTATTTTTTTCCTTTTGGTTTCTATTATGAATGGGATTATTTCATTTTTTTAATTTTATTTTTAAGTAATCTATACACTCAACGTGGGGCTTGAGGTCACAAACCCAGGATCAAGAGCTTCATGTTCTACTGACTGAGCCGGCCGGGCGCCCCGGGATTATTTTTTTAATTCCTTTCTTGAATAGGTCATTGTTAGTGAATACAAATGCCTCTGATTTTTGTATGTTGATTTTATATCCTGCAACTTTATTACATTTATTTATTAGCTATAACAATGTCCTTCGTTTGGTCTTTAGGTTTTTCTACACATATGGTCATGCTATCATCAAATGGAGATAAGCTTACTTTTTTTTTTTTAATTTGGATACTTTATTTCTTTTTCTTGTCTAATTGTGCTGGCTAGGACTTCCCATACTATGCTAAATAGGAGTGGTGAGAGTGCCTACCTGGGCCTTGTTTCTTACCTTACAAGGTAAGCTTTCAGTTGTGTTTTTTTTTTTTCCCCATTGAGTGTAGTTTTTAGCCAAGGGCTGTCCATATTTGTCCTTTATTGGGTTGAGGGAAATGGCATGTATACCTATTTTATGGAGAGTTTTGTTTTTTTTTTTATCATGAATGGATGCTGAATTTCATCAAAAACATTGTGTGTAGCTACTGAGATGACTCTGTGATGTTTTCTTTCATTCTATTAAAATGGTGCCACACAGCGATTGATTTCCGTACGTTGAAGCATCTTTGCATGTGGGGATAAATCTACTCGGTTACAACATGCAATCCTTTTAAAGTGCCGTTGGATTTGCTTGTTAGTATTTTGTTAATGATTTTTACATTTACATTTACGTTTATTAGGATATTGGGATGTGATTTTCTTTTCTCATCTCTTTGGGTTGTGATATCATGGTGATCCTGCCCTCATAAAATGAATTTGGAAGTGCTGCCTCTTCTTCTATTTTTTGGAAGAGTTTAAGAAGGATTGGGCGGGGGGGGGTGCCTGGGTGGCACAATCAGTTGAGCATCTGACTCTTGGTTTCTGCTCAGGTCCTGATCTCAGTTCATGAGATTGAGCTGTGCATTGGCCTCCGTGCTCAGAGGGAAATCTGTTTGGGATTCTCTCTCTCTCTCCCTCTGCTCCTCCCACTCATGCTCTCTCTCTCTCTCAAATAAATCAATTAATCTTAACAACAACAACAAAATAAGGGTTGGAATTAATTATTCTTTGAATGTTTGGTAGATATTCCAACCATGAAATCATGTGGTCCCCATTTCCCACAAATCATTTTGTTTTTGTGTCTTCTCAGGTGGGAATGGCACAGCTGCCCAGAATTTCTCCTGCTTTATCTACAATGCAAACTTCATGAACTGCAGTTGGGCAAAGGGTCGAGCTGCCCCTGATGATGTCCAATATTTTTTGTATATAAGAGACTCGAGGTAAGTGTTGAGCTCAGGTAGACAATTCTGAGACGTGCGGCCCAGATTGTTCTCTGAACAGTTTTGAATTTTATAGAAAAAGAAGGGAAAGAGAGTGTCCTCATTACATAGAAGACTCGGGAACCCACGTGGGATGTCACCTGGAAGACCTCTCGGGATTAACTAGCTACAATTACTTCCTGGTGAACGGTACCAGCCAAAGGACGGGGATCCAGTTCTTTGATTCGGTTCTGTCGTGGAAGAAAATTGGTAAGAGCCACGTCCTGTGGTGTAAACAGATGCTTAACAGGTGAACCAAAGAGAGTTTGTGGGGAAGTTTGGAAGAATGGAAATTTTTTCTTTCATGGTTCTGGAGGCCAGAGACCCAGAATGAAGGTGTTAGCGTGGTTGCTTCCTTCTGGAAAGAGGCCAACCCATCCTTTTAGTCTGAATTAACTGGATGATAAGAAGTGGTTCCCCCCAGAAGAAGCAAGAGTCTTCCAATGCCCTCATAGCCTCCAAGAGCTGGCCCTGGCACCAGGACAGCCCAGACAGGAAGGTGTTTTGCCTGGGGTCAGACAGTGAAGCCCCTTGAGGACCAAAGGGATGATGTTCAGACCAGGAGATGGAGGTTAACTCTGACCCTTTTGTGGATCTCCCCCATGGGTAGCATGCACAGCCTTCTCTTGCTGTTTTGGGGGACACCATTGGCAAATAGATGCCAACTCTCCAGTTAATCTTCTTCACAGGCCATTGCCAAGCCCCACTCTCCACCTCCAGGTCTCCTGTTTCGGGAGCTCCAGGTGTGTGTACCCAGCGAGGTAGCAGCTGTGCCTCTCAGGGTCTGCATTTCCTGCTCCTTGCTGCAAGGCAAACGCCCTGTGGCCCCGACTCAGCCACCCTCCTCCAGAGGCAATCCGCATTTTTTCTTTTTCCCTCCCCATGTTTCTAACCTTTTTATTTAACTCAGGAAATCCCAATATTATTTCAAACTTCGATCTTGTGCCATTGTGACTTACAGTAAGAAATTGCATGTTTGGTCTCTGTCCTTTCAAGCACACAATGGCCACAACCCGAGGAATTTCCCCCGGGAGGAGAGCAGTAGGTGTGCCTTTTGTTATGTTAAGAAGTTGACAGCTGAAAAGCCCCGAAGAATGGGGGTTGGTTGCCAGGGGAACCAACTAGGTGATTAAAGGACTGGAATTTTCAGTCCCCTCCTGTGACCTCCCGAACCAGGACTAAAAAGGAGCTGGTGGTTGACTTCAGTCCCCAAAGGGGAATGATTTAATCAGTCGTGTTTACATAACGAAGCCTCCCTAAAATCCCAAAAGGATGGATTTGGTGGACATGGGTTTGGTGGACATGTGGAGGGAGCCCTGATGAGGGCCTTCCCCACACCTGGCCCCATGCATACTTTTTCTGGCTGTTCCTGAATTACAGCCGTTTATAATAAACCCGTGATCTAGTGAGAGACATGGTGAAGGGCAGTTTTGTAGGACTGAGACTTGGGAGATCTGACACCATGGCCGGGTAGATAGGTCAGAATTGAGTTGAATTGTGGGACACCCCACCAGTTGTCTGAGAATAGCTTGATGGTGGGAAGGGGAACCCCACTCATCAGAATTGGGTGCAGAGTCCTACATGCACATCACAAAATGAGGACAAGAACTGTCCTCTGTGCGCCCGCTGAAACTGCACACATCCCAGTGGTCTTCTTCCCCAAGAGGCAACACTCAGACCCACACAGACGCTGGCCTCTGGGTGACTCCTGGGAGCTGTCTGCAGAACTGGGTCTGACCTTCGGGGCCCAGCAGATGCCCGCTGGTTCAGGGGAGTGTCCTGGGATCTCATTACAGAAATATATAGCCCACCCAACAATATCAGCGTGCTCTGCAACAAGTCCCACTGCCTGATCCGTTGGGAAAAGCCCAAGACCCTACACAAGCTGTCCAACATGGAGTTCAAATACCAGCTGGACATCCAGAGAAAGGTGAGCGGACTCTGCCCCAAGCAGGACATTGTGCCTCAAGGAGCAGAGGGCAGCAGCCCCTGTGACTCACGGTGAGGGCCCAGGTCATGGGAGATGGGCAGGGCTAGGTAATCCCTGGGGAGGAACACAGGGGTGGCTTTGTGGACAGGATGCCCTGGGCGTGAGGGTCACCACAACAGCCAATCCAGGAGGGGTGGCCACACACCCAGCTGGATCCTGCAAGCCTTCAGAGGGCGCTGGAGATCTCCAAGCAGATGCAGAACAGAGAGGACCTTCTGCTACTTGTCCACTCAGACGCCACCTGGAGAAGGGGGATTTTCTCTACCACATCCATCTGGACCCAGTGTAGACAAGGGGGACTCTCTGCTCCACATCTACCTGCACCCAGTGTAGACAAGGGGGACTCCCTGCTCCAAGTCCACACGGCCCCAGTGTAGACAAGGGGGAGCCTCTGCTCCACGTCCACCTGGACCCAGTGTAGACAAGAGGGAGCCTCTGCTACAAGTCCAACTGGACCCAGTGTAGACAAGGGGGAGCTTCTGCTCCCCACCCACATGGACTCAGTATAGACAAGGGGGACTCTCTGCTCCACATTGACCTGGACCCAGTGTAGACAAGAGGGAGCCTCTACTACAAGTCCAGCTGGACCCAGTGTAGACAGGGAGACTCTCTGCTCCACACCCACATGGGCCCATTGTAGACAAGGGGGACTTTCTGCTCCAAGTCCAACTGGACCCAGTGTAGACAAGGGGGAGCTTCTGCTCCCCACCCACATAGACTCAGTATAGACAAGGGGGACTCTGCTCCACATCGACCTGGACCCAGTGTAGACAGGAGGGAGCCTTTGCTCCACATCCACACGGACCCAGTGTAGACAGGGGGACCCTCTGCTCCACGTCCACTTGGACCCTTAACTGGCCCCGTCAGTAGCTGGGGTTCAAGGACGAAGCATGATCAGGGCCATACTCAGTGGCCAAGTCCATACCCCCGTCTGCGTGACTTGAGGAGAAGAACGTACAGAGGGAGCTCAGCCCTTCCCATGGCCCCAACTCTTGGGGTTACCCCGTGACTACACTCAAAGGGGACAATGAATGGATCCTGTAAAAATCTTCAAAATGGAGAAAAGTAGACCTAGGTTTATTTTTTTTTTCCTAGAGCAATAAGGAAAACAGCGAGAATCAACCGGTGAGTTAAGACCGACCCAAAACACCATCCCGTCGTGTAACTGTCCAATGTTACTCAAGTGGACACGTGGCCAGGATGGGGTGGGCGATGAGTGAGAGGGTGGCCGCTCCTCAGAGGACAGTCCTGTCAGTGATGTAGGGACACTCCCAACAGTCCCGCTGTGGGAGGAGGGCTCATCCGGGCACACCTGCCCTGTCCCTTTTGTTGAAGTTAGTGACCTCCCACCATGTGCATCTATGTTGGTCAAGAAATTACTACTTTGAGTTTGAAGGAGATTGTTTCTTCCTTCAAAGCGCCTCTAGCAGAAGATCATCCAAGCCCTTTATGGTGGCCTGTCCTAAGTCCCAGCACTATGGTGACCTCAGTGTCCAATTGGGGGCTTTTACTCGGTTAACGTCCTTCCTGGGACGTTACCATGGGCTCTGCTCCTGTCCCGTGTACCTCCTGAATGTTTTCTGCATCTGTGTTGATGAGCACCCCAGGAGGGGTCCCGTGGTGAATGGGGGACTTGCCCATGACGCTGTTTCCCACCATGAAGACACGGTTCTTCTTGTCCTCTTTCTGCGGTGCATGTTCCACGCCTGGATCAGGAAAGCATGCTTGGAAACTGTCATCCATCCCGGTGGTGGGAAAAGACATCCCAGCCCCTCTTTTCGGAAGGCGAGACGCCCCGCTCTCAAAATTTTTCTTTTGTCCAAAGATTGAGGTGCCTGGTAATTTGGAGAATAGCTACAACTTCCCAAGTCCGGAGCCCAGACCCAAGCATACTGTGAAAATAAGGACCTCGGACGCACGGATCCAGAATTGGGGTACCTGGAGCCAGCCCATTGAGTTTGGTATATGTCCTGAGCATGTCCCTCCATTCATCTCTGAGACCTTCCCATTCCTGTTCCCATCCCAGTCCCTGTCACCGTACCCATCCCCAACTCAGTCCCCATTCCCATCCCTGTCCCTGTCACCATCCCAGAGACTCCCAGACAGAGGAATTCCCATCCACGGGTCTCCACGGGGCTCTGTTCCTTCAAAGAATGGACAACCCACCCAGCCTCCTGAAGGGGCTGCCTCAGCTAGAAAAGATGAATCACTCCTGGTCCCCATCAACCCCGTTCACGTCATAATCCCAGCCAGGGGAACACGGACATCCACGTTGGGCGTGTTTTCTCTTAATCAAGAGGGAGCTATTCATTCCAGGGAACTCTATTACCAATGCCTTTTGCCATTTTCCTCCCTGTAACCTTGAAGGGTTGGCAAGAATTTAATGGTTTGGACCCAAAGCCAATAGAGTCCTCAAGAAATCTGCATTTCCACACTATCTCTCCCAAATATTTTCAAAGTGTTTCAGTAAGCATTTGATGCATGCAATTTTGCAGGGTTTTCTTTTTCCTGATCCAAAATCAAATTTAAAAAATAAGGGCTGGTATAAAATGCATGTGAAATATTCATCCAGAGGTAAAACACAAGTTCAAAGAGATGAGACAGTGGCTTCTTAACTATGACTCCAAAATGAGGAACAACAAAATTAAAAAAATAAATAAAAAATAGGTCAATGGGCATTCATCAAAATTAAGAACTTTTGTTTCACCTCGAATGAGCACTTTTTAAGTGTAATTGTTATTATTACTATTATTTGTGTGTGTGTATGTGAGAGAGAGGGCACATTTCATCTGTTAATATGGAAAACTCTCAAGACGCCATTCAATTTGGTTATGGCCATCCTCATAGGACTGGGTTTGGTTTTTTTTTTTTTAGATATCACTTATTTTTTTAAGAGAGAGCCAGAGAGGGAACACAAGCAGGGGGAGTGGGAGAGGGAGAAGCAGGCTCTCCGCTGAGCAGGGAGCCTGATGTGGGACTCGATCCCAGGACCCTGAGATCATGACCTGCGCTGAAGGCAAAGGCTTAACCCACTGAGCCACCCAGGCACTCCCAAAGGAGTGGGTTTTCTAATTGAATTTCTTTAAAAATAGTAACAGATCAAATGTGCCCTGTTACAAAAAAACAACCAATTGTAAAAAGTGCCCATTCCAGATAATAAGTAATACAGAAGATCTAGTACTAGTTGTGAGGCAACTTTGTTCAAACCCTATGCCTGGAAATGTGTATTTTGGGGGTGGGGTCCATTGTTAATTCATTTATTTATTTTTACTTTTTTTTTTTTTTTTACTGATTTATGTTTGGGTCCATTTTTAATCGGGTCGTTGTGCCTCGCGAGCACGTTACCGTTGGGAGGGTCGTGAGGCTGCTTTGCCTCGAGGACGGCTCTGTGGGACGGGTTCGGGATGGGCACGTGGGGGTGGATTTTTCTCCTGCTCTGAGCCTTTCTGGGAAGCCTCGAGCGGGCGAGGCAAGGAGCCGGCCGTGACATGACCATCCACCCGAAGGGGTATGTGGTGCGTCCCCCTCTGTCTGCAGGCTCCGAGGAAACCGCGTCCAGCCTCGTGCCCATCTATGCGCTGGTGGTCCTGGGGACCCTCATCACTGTCCTGACCCTCGGCTTCCTTTTGAAAAGGTAAACCCCGCTGACGGGTGGGCATCATCCTTGCAGACGGGCGAGACGGACAAGGTGCTCGTTCGGAGGGAGCTCAGGGAACCCACAGCTGTGACGGCCGGCCCTCCGGGGAGGTGTAGCTGGCAGCCGACAGGGGCCTGGTCCTGATCCCTGAGGGCAGCCCCGAATGCACGTTCTCCAATGTTTCCAGGCCCCTGGGCTTTCACTGAGCCCACCCGTTTGGTCCCCTCCCCTTAGCTGGACGTGGACCGCCACCGAGCTCAGCTGTGCTCACGGACGGGTTGTATTGAGCCTCATGGAAAAGACCTTCCTCTTTCTGGAATGTCTCCCCACAGCCCCTCGTCCAGCCCTTCATGTCCCCCCATAATTCTTACGGAGTCCTAGGGGCCCGCCTAAGCCCACTCCTCCTGCAGCCTGTCGGGACCCAGGAGGTGTCCTCCGGTGCCCACCCCTCGACGCCCCCGATCCTGATTGGACGTCCCGTGTGCACTTCCCTCAGCACTGACATGCGGGCTAACGGCACAGGAATGTAGCCTGGGGACAAGGACAGGACTCTACCTGGCCTGCTGGGCAGGGTGCTGACCCAGCACCAGCCTGTTCTCTAGGGAGCCTGGACCCGAGAACAAAGGGGAACAGGGGCAGCCCCACAATCTGCTGCCGGAACGGGGACGGAGCGCGTGCTTTACATGAGAACAGTTATCTTAATGAAAAGCTGTTTGAGTTTCCTGTGGCCACAGGGAAAAAAATGACCACAACCAGAAGGTTTGAAACAACAGAAATGAATCATCTCCCATGTCTGGAGACATGGAGAAGTCTGAGATCCAGGCGGGGCAGGACTATGCTCCGTCCTGAGGCTCCAGGGGAGGGTCCTTCCTTCTCTTCCAGCTTCCTGGGCTCCAGGCGTCCCTGGGCTGGTGGCCACGTCCTTTCCATCTCTGCCTCCGTCCTCATGTGGCTTTTCCTCTGCGTCTGTCTCCTCTTCTGTGTCTTCCAAGGACACCTGTCCTTGGATTTAGGGCCACCCTGACCCAGGATGAGCTTATGCTCCCTTGATTACGACGGCAAAGACCTGCTCTCCCAACATGGTCCTGTTTCTCGATTCTGGGGTTCAGGACATGAATATACATTTTGGGGGGACAGTACGGAGGTCAGCAGAACCACCTTCAGATGTCATGGAATCGGGGGTGCTATCCCTTTGGTAAGAGAGAAAGCAAGTGCCCCTTTGAAAATGCAGCAAGCCTCCAGTGTTTGGGCAAAGATGATGTCCGCTATTTACGTAAAAACACTAGGAATCGGGGCAAACATTTAACCCAGCGCACAGAAACCTGCCATGCCGGAAACTGCTGTTCATGGTTGTGTGGATTTCGGAGGGACACGCGCCTTGTGATCCGCGGGGACCCTGGGCTCCCCAGGCTGCCTGTGACTGGCCACGTCCCCCACTCTTGTCCCTGTACCCAAGTGAGTCAGGGAAGGTTCTAGAAAGATCCTATCCCTATGTGTTCCTATAGTGTGTCTTGTTGGCTTATGGATCTCAAATTTGGGTTGTCCCGCCGTGACTCTTCCGTGGAATTTTTCTCCAGCTCGCGGCCCGCAGGCTTCTGCCACCACAGGCAGGAGGACGCGTCCCTCCTTGCGGCCAGAAGGACCTGTGTCCCCCGGCTCTACCCCTCACACGCTTCCCGTCTCCCTAGGTTTCTCGCATCACAAACTTTATTCCCACCGATTCCGCGCATCAAAGACAAGTGGACGGATAGCCATCGGCCTGACCACCAGGTGGGTGAGGCGGGGTCAGAGCAGAGAACCAGGACGCGGAGGACGCCCCAGTGCGTCTTCCCAAGGGGGACCGCGGTGTCCTCGCGGGGTGTGGCTGGGATCCCGGTCCTGCTCTCCAGCTGACCTCGGGTGTCAGGGGTTGTGGTGTTCATGGTGAGGCATGTCTGGGGAAACTGGCGGCGGGGGGCGTCACGGAGATAGAAACAGAGGCAGGGAGAAGAGGTCTGGCCTGGAGTCGTGAAGGGAGAAGCCCCGAGCATCCAGAGGGACAAGGGAGGGCGAGGGCTCTGCTCCCCAGATGCCCAGGCGTGCACCTGTCACCTCCCACCGGCCCTGGGGTGGCAGCAGCTCTGCCCCAGGGCTGCCCCGCAGTGGGTGGTCCCCACCGTCTCCATCACGTCCACTATCTCCCAACGCCATCACCCCTGCCTGCGGACCAGGTGGACATCTCGTTTCATTGTTATCAATGACCCACATCAGGAATGTGATTGCATGATCACACGCCCTGGCTCCGTCCCCAGCCCAGGGTCCGACCTAGCTCACCAGACCTGGAGAAGCCCCCTTCCCTTCCCTTGGTCCCCAGGCTCTGTCGTGTCTCAGGACCTTTGCATTTGCTGGGACCTATGTGCAGATGTCCCTTTCCTAAGCGTCCCCACCAGCGGTCCTGCTGATGCCCCCACTAGAATATCTCACCCCTGCTGGGTCCCCAGTTCCCATTTACCCCCGGTGACCCATAGGGTCCTGCATGCTGGGCTCCTGGAACCCCAAACCTCACCCTCCTTCTCCTCCTCAGGTCATCTGGGAGAACTTCACCTTGGACACGGAAAATTGTGACAATGAAGAGATCCTAACCGTGCAAGAAGTCACAGTGGCCCCGGCAAGCATGGGAACTGCATAGACGCTTTCGGCCCTGGAACATTCTGGAAGCTGCTTTTTTTAAATTATTATTGTTGTTGTTTTGAGCATTTATTTATATAGCATTCTTTTTTTTTTTTTACTTGAAAAGAATGTGATTTTTTGCAAAGATGCCTGTCGTTAGAGGGCTCATTGAACGCGCTGGGATCATCGAACACGCTGGGATCTTGACACCATGATGCATCTGCTTCTCTCTCGAGAAACAGAGAACTCTTCCTTGCTTTACGGTGGCTCAGATACCCTCCTGGCAGCAGCCAGCAGGGCTGAGACGTGGGTTTCTGGCGTGTCCGTGGTCCCCATGGGAGCACTGTCCTCCCCTGTTTCTCCACTAGCTGCAGCTCAGACCCATATGGGGACCATCTGAGGATCCTGACTAGTTATCTCCCCTGAAAAGTCCCATTTGCCACCTAACATGACACATTCCAAGGCCCTAGGAATCAGGGTGTCTACATCTTTGGGGACACTGTTCCATCCACCACGTGGGGATTGGGACATGGACATATTTGGGACATGGTTCCATCCACCACATGGGGATCAGGACGTGGACATCTTTGGGGACATCATTCTGTTACCACATGGGGATCGGGATGTGGACATCTTTGTGGACATGGTTCTATCCACCACCTGGGGATCAGGACCTGGATGTCTTTGGGGACATGGTTCTGTCCACCACTTGAGCATTGGGATATGGACGTCTTTGGGGACATTGTTCCTTCCACCATGTGGGGATTGGGGCATGGATATCTTTGGGACATTGTTCCATCCACTACATGGGGATCGGGACGTGGACATCTTTGGGGACATGATTCCATCCACCAGACATGGATCGGGAAATGGACACCTTCGTCTGCAGGCATGGGCGGGGATGGGAGGGGACTTCTCACGAGGATCCCGAGACCAACTCTGCACCTTGACTTTTGAGACACATGAATATGAAACCCCGCAGGCCTCCTGCCCACCCAACCACATGAAGGTAAGAAGCAGGGAAGTATTTAATAGGTCTTGTTGAGACGAGAAGCAAGTCCCATGCAGGCAGTGAATGTGGCCGTGAAGGGCCACAAGCGCATATGCAGCGGGGACCTGTGGAAAGTCTTAGAAGCCAACGAGAGCATCCTGCGAAAACCACAGCTCACCTGGTGTTGTGTTTGTTGATGAGGACTAAGCTCACAGGGAGAGCAAATGTATCTGGAAATACGGATACATATAGATACAGAGATAGGTATATCCAAACAGAAAGATACATACAGAAGAGAGGAAACAATGTATGAAGACAGATATACCGAGGGAGAGACAGATACATATTTGGAGAAAAATGGATGGGCATACATACCAAAAATACACATGAATGTGATAGATCAGAAGGAAGTGGTTCATACGATGGTGGGGCTGGTCCATGTAACACCTGAAGGGCTGGTTGGTGACCTGGAGATGCAGGTGACAGGTGATAGTACACACCTGAGGCAGAATTACTTCTCTGAGAAACCGTGGTGTTTGCGTTTAAGACCGTCACCTGATTGGATGAGGCCCACCACCCTTGAAGTAGACTCTGTTCAAGTTAGTGGTTTGTGGATTTTTTCTTTTTCTTTCTCTTTTTCTTCTTTTGTTTCCTTTTTTCTTTTTTTGCTAGTGGATTTTTTTTTGTCCCACCTGCAAAACTGCGCTAGGCGAGTGTCTGATCACATAACCAGGGGTTTTCTGCCTGTCTGTGTGAACACACGAACGGATCATCCTGGAACCCTTTAAAATAGGAATGTGTTGCGATGGGACTTGCAGTCCCAGGTGACACCTACCATGGCAATGGACCCCTGCTCCCAGTGCCTCCTGTGCCTTCCCATGGGCTCCTATGGGATCAGGCAGGTCTGCCCAGAGTGGGGGCTCCTAGCCCAGGAGCTTTGCTGTGCAACTTGCTCCTGACAAAGTATCAGGGAACAAAATCATATGCTCGGGGGCCTGAAGGAATCCCCCAGCTGCTAAACCTGACTTCATAGGGGTCGGGGCTCCTCTCACTCAGCTCCCCAGGAAATGAAAAGTGAAACAAAACCAAACCAAAAAAACGTTGATTTATAGCATTTGCTGCTTTTTGCTGTAGATCGTCCGGCCCAGTCTCCTTGGAGTTACCAGTGACTTGACATCAGCACTAAACACTCTCGGATGTTCAACGTGGACCCCTCAGGGTGTGTACGAGGTGACCCCCACTTGCCCCTGCCTCGCGGATTCCAACAAGCACTTCCCGTGAGTCCTGTCCATCTGTCCGTCCGTAAGATGATGCCCAGGATGCCAGAAACCTGCCTCCCTCCCTTCTTGTCTAAGGAAAACCATCGCCCTCCAATGACAAGTCCTGGCGCCTGACGTCCTGCCATAGGTGGGGGCATCCCTCAGACCAAGATGTGTCCTTGGAAAGTAAATGCTGCTCAGAGTCCCGAGGGACCAACCTGGCCTCCAGGATGACAGATGCTCACCCAATGGAGGCCGTCAGCCGAGGACAGGACCTCTGTGTGCCGGGAGTGTGGCTGACCGCCCAAGAGGCCCACGCAGGAGTGTGAGAGATAAGAGCATGGACGACACCAAAGGCATGCCCCCTTGCACTTTGAAATTTTGCCCTGGAATAGCCCAGATGGGACCAAAATACTCTATGCACAGAAAACAACAAAAAGAGCAGGTTTCTGTAGACCACTAACCTTTGGCAAAAAATGGATATAGGAGAATCTAAATCATGTTGTGAAAGAGAGATATTTTACATTTAGGCTTTCCACTTTCTGTGCCTGCTTTCCTTCTCCATTCTGCCTCCCATGATGCCCTCCTCGCTCACCCGTAACTTCTATAAAAGACTGAGCTCCTGCACATGTAAGCGGAGGTAATATTAGTCATTATCACTTTAGTATGAATTTGCAATCCCCCTCCCAGGCTGGTTCCATTTCATTTTCAGGTGTAAGGGTTGATGGTTTGGTGAGGTTTAATGGAATCTAAACTCAGGGGGGAGGGGCTGCTGGAGAGACTTCTTTTGTTCAGTAGACATTTTCAGTGGCCATCGAAGAACCTCATAGGAAAGATGCCCTGGAGAAGTCCTCTACTACAAGACAAGGATAATGTTGGGACAGAATGAAGCTCCAGGAGAAGCAATTCCAGGTGCAGAGGGACCCCAGGACCCCATGCCATGCTGGGTCCTGGAAATGACTCTCCATCTGGATGCTGAGGGAGTCTCACCCCAGCTCAGGGACTGACCCCAGAGGGCGCCCAAGAGGACTGGGGTCAGCGGATCCCCTGGGTAGGAGTTCTGTCCCCAGGGTTAGAGTTAGGGTTAGGTCACGCCCCACACCTGGCAGGGGGAGCCGGCTGTGAGGACCAGTGGCAACCTGGGGGTCAGATGGAACAGAATGGAGGCAGTGACCAGGACCCAGACATTGGGGGTCCTCCTTGGAGCCCTTGCTTCTTACAAGGAGGCCCACTTCTGGGGAGAACAGCCTCCCTGAAGCATGTGTTACTGAGATGAGCAGTCTGGGGTCACACTCGGCGTCCCCGTACTCACACTGTCAAGAACATTAGGGGAAAGGACACAGCGGAGTGAAGAGCTCAAAGGTGGGGAAACGGAGTCGGGCTGGGCCCCATGTTCTTGCAGACCCACGAGAAAATGCCCGTGTGTGAGAGCAAGCTCTCTGCCTGCGGTGAGAGGAGCTCTCCTCCAGGAAACCAGAGAACTGGGCAGGCACTGGGGTTCTCAGGAGGCCGGGGAGGCGAGTGGGGTGGCTTCCACTGCACAGGCATGGGGAGAGGGGCCAGGAGAGCCCAGGCAGTGCTGGCCATGTGTAGGGGAAACGGGGACCCTGTGGAAGATAATCTCAGTCTAGATACGCAGGCAGGGCAGCCGGGGCTTGGGCAGGAGTGTTTGGACGAGTTTCCAGGGTGCTCACAACAAAGCAACACCATCCAGGGGGTGGCAGGACTCAACGCTTCCCACATAAATTCTCCCCAGCGCTGGAGACCAGATCCGTGTGGATACACCATCCGCATTTCTGGGATTTATAAAACAGCAGGTTGGCTGGGGCATCCAGAGCCCCACGCTTCCCGCCCCACGTAGTTCCCGACCGCCCGTTCAGCTCTGTGGCCGCAGGCTATTTCCCCACCGGCAGGAATCGCGCCGAAGACGGCGCCATATTGAATCCAGCCCTTCCAAATCAAAGCGAAGAGACACCCTTCCCGCCAGCACTCCCGCTCTTCTAGAAACTTCCCACTGGCTTCTGGGTTTGGGAGGGAAAGATTCACAGGCTCCTGAAGCAAACAGCAGGAGTCTAACTACTGCCTCATGCCTGGGAAACATGTCTCCCATCAAACGGTAACCAGGGCATAGGATGGAGTTGGGAGACCCAACCAGGGCAAGGAGTTCTCCAGAGAATACGCATCCCAAGAGCTGTATTTCCATCGGCGCACCCCAGTCATGGGGTGCCTGGGATCACTCTTGTCTACACTGCAGGGTGAAATAGTCTTTGAGCAAACAAGCAAAGGGGATGCGGTACATCTCATGAGAAAAGCCTTCCAAGGACTCCATTTCTGCAGGAGGAGACAGGCAGGGAATGGTCATCCCCACTCTGGAGAGTGCTGGGATGCGGAACCGAGTCCTTTGCCACTGGATCCCACTGGATCCGTCCATCCAGGCGTCATGGAGTAGGGTCCTCATGGAAGAGGGAAGACACAGGCTCCCACAGCGATAAGGATCCGTCCCATCAGAGGGGAAGCATTGTGGAGACAGAGAAGCCTCGGGGACCTAAGCCAGGACTGGAATCCTGCACGTCTCGGAGAGCTGAGTTCGAGGGAACATGACACAGAGCACCGAAACCCCGAGCACCCCAGAGGGGCCGGGTGGGCGACAGGCCAGAGGGATTCTGCTGCAGAAAAAAAAGAGGAACTCGGAGATGCTGATAAAAGCAAGGGGCCGGCTTCGAGCTTGAGACAGACGGCTGGCTGGGCTGGAAGGCTTCCTGTCCAGTGGAGAAATAACGCGGACCCAGCCGCCCACTGAGAAGGAAGACCCCGCAGAGGGCAGATAGGACGTTTCTCCAGACGCTTAAATTGCAGGCGGGGTATCTACACAGAAGGCTGTTGGCCCGGCTTTCTGCTCATGCCCTCGGGCACTGCCTGTCTCCGTTGCCCCGCGGACCACGGCCTCACGGGCGGCCCATCAACCGGGCAGGACAGCGCCTCCCAAATGGGCCGGCACAGTCCGAGAACATTCCGGAAAGCTCATGGACGAGTAAGTGTGAGGCTTCTCACATGTGTAGGGCGGTGGCTTTGGCGTGATGCTACGGCAGGGCAGGCTGGGAATGGGAGGGAAACCCGGTGCGAGCTCCGTGCGCCCCTCTCGGGAGGGCTGGGGGGTGGACCGGTGGGCTGAGCACCCCCGCGGCACGGAGACCAGAACCAACATCTCGGGGAAGCCGCCGTGGGAGCGTGACTTTCCCAGACGGGGTGCGTCAACGGTCGCGGCATCCGGCCAGGGCACACAAGGCCTCGATGTCCTTCTTTGGGGTTTTTTTTAAGGATTAAAGTCACCGAGGGTCAGGCTTCGCACGTTGATAGCTCAGCTCTTCCACTTGGAAGCAGAAACCACTGAGCCCAAGAGCAAAGTTGAGACTCAGGCAAAGTTGTGGGGTGGAGGGGTGGTCTGCAGCCTGAGGCAAAGCAACGTCTTCGGGAAGAGACTGGGTACCCTTGATAACCCCCGGCCGGAGGTCAGACGATCTCGTCAGAATGCCAGAAAGAAAGGAGACCAATGCCCAATTCAGAAGGAAACGCATCGAACCCCTCTTAATTATGTTTGTGTATTTTCAGTGTGATAAGGACCCCGGGGTTCATTTTGGAACCGCCCCGGTGGTAGGAACACACAGCAGGTTATTTTTCATTGAGACGGGAGCTGAGGTTTTTGCCTCAAGAATCCCACGGGAGGGAGGAAAGCGGGCGGGAAGGCACAGGGGACAAGCGAAGGGCACACTGGCAACCGTCGGAGAGAATAGAGGGTCCCGCCTGCCCATGCATCCCCCACGAAAGGTCAGGGAGGCCAGTGTGGACATGTCTCCAAACTCCCTCAGTTTGCACAAGGTTTAGGGAGAAGAGTCGTCTTATCAAGGACGGTCATAGGAAGAAGGAATCCTGCTTGTTCATAAAAGGTGCAGAAGAAACGGGGCGTCCAGAAGGCGTAACGGGCACATCGTAGGGTCAACACCATGAGAAGGGCAATGGGAGACTCTGAAAAATGCGGAAGTCCCAGGCCTGGCGCTCAGCCCCTCATCTCTCCCGCGTGGGCATCTTCACATCCCCCTTCCTAGACACCGCCATGTCCCTCTGCGGGATGCCGAGCCCCGTGCGAAATGCAAAAACCCCCACGTTTTCTTCCCGTGCCTCAGTGACACAGCCTATACGTCGTGGCTCCTGTAGGTTTCTTGCGAGAAGAGGTTCAAAGAGGATGAATGCAGCAGTTTCAGGAAAAATCGGGAGTTTGCGGAGGGGACAGCTAATTCCCAGGTGGTGCCTGGAGTCCTGGATTCTGATTCTGTCCACACTGCTGGATGCCCCAAGATGACAGGGCTGCAAGTCCGCAGGCTGACCTGTTCCGAGGAGGGTTGGTACCCACAGAGACAGACACGTGCCCCCAGCTCCCACCTCCGGAGGCACCAGGAATCCGTGCCTGTCTGGACCCCAGTCTTGGGCCCTGAATGCAGCACACACTGACCCCCTCCTCTGGCCCTAAGACTCACAATGCAGACACCGCTGATGGTGGGGACAGCCTTAAACACTCAGCATCGCCATGCCTTGTTTTCCTGGTGACTCTGCCTTGGGATCTTTTCCCTCTAACCTCTTAGATTCTGTTCCTGATACCCGCAAATTAAGTGGATAAAGGATTAACAGGAAAACCTGCCTTAACTACATATATAGGCACTGGGGTTCAGAGAAAAATGTGGCTCAGGGAGACAGCCAGATGACCAGGGTGGCTGTTACAAATAGCCCAGATATGCCGATTTCAACAACAGATATTTATTGATCTCAGTCCTGGAGGCTGAGAGTCTGAGATCCAGGCAGGGCTGAGGCTGGTTCCTCCTAAGACCTCTCTCCTTGTTGTGTTGACCCTGTGTCCTCCTGTGGTCATCTCCGTGCATGTCTGTGTCCTCATTCCCTCTTCCTATAAGGACCCCTGTCCTATGGGATCAGAGTCCATTCAATGGCCTCATTTTACCTTAATCTCCTCTTTAAAGACTCCATCTCCAAATACAGCCTCATCCTGAGGTCCTGAGGGAGTGAGGGCTTCTGCATGTGAATTTTAAGGAAACACAACTCAGCCCCCAGGACTCCCCTTTCTTGGAGAAGGGACACATCCACCTCACTGCTCACAAGCCCCCTGAGGCCAGGACCACAGCTTCTGATGCTGAAGATGACTCTTTTCCCTCAAAGCATTTTCTCCTCTATGGGCTTCACACGTCCCTCTGGAACTTTATCACTGGGGCCTGGCTTTGTCCCCTCTGAATTTCTCCGGCAGCCGACCCTGAGGTTCTGTGTGGCCCTTCTGTGGTTTGTGTTCACACGGCTCCTGACCCAGCACAGGCCCTTCCCCAAAGGGTTCACTTCCCCTGGCTAAGCCACATAGGTCCTTCCTGTCCTGAACGTGCACCTCCAAACAGACCTCGGACTTCCCTTTGTGGCCCGCATATGTCACTGTGTTTCCTTCCTTGTGGGGAACATTTCAGCCATGATCCCGGAGTGGCCATGGACCACCCCACCCCCCTGCCGCAGGGGAAGGTGGGAAGCTGGGAGCTGGGAGGTGCCCGAGACCTGCCACCAGTAGACACAGGCAGGCCAGCCCCTGCCTCAGGGCTGACCCACAACAGGCGCACTGAGAAGGCCTTCCAGGAGGGCTGGTCTTTGCTGGGCTGGTCCAGAGCACCTACCTCCCACCCACTGCTCTGGTATAGTGAGCCCTGCACCCCAGGCCAAGGGGCCAAGGTCATTCTTGAAGGGCACCACACCACACTGCCCTACAAGGTACCTCTTATGCATATGGAAGATTTTTGTGCAACAGGCCACGGAGAACCAGCAGAAGCAGGAAAAGCTCTATGTGTCTCCCTAACTACCAGAAGACAGAGGACATAAAGTTCCCCTTTGTAAAGGAAAATTACATTTATAAACAAAATTTCTAATGGTATAAATGTTTCTATACCAGGAAGATGACTACACCCAGAGATTTCTTATCATCTGAGAGATTCTTATGAACAAGAGCCTGTATTTACCACTCATTTCCTGCTTTCCCTTTCCCCATAATTGTCTTTCCCCATTCGAAATCCAGAAACCCCTTTTCCAATGTTGAATTGAAGATGGTTTATAAGCCCTGATCATCTGACTGTCTCCCTGAGCCACATTTTCCTTCGAGAACCCCCATACATATATATTGTAGTTCAGGATGGTTTTCCTGTTCACCTTTCATCTGCTTAATTTGCGGGTGTCGGGAACAGAATCTAAGAGGTTAGAGGGAATCCATTTTTCTTCCCCTACAACCTCTACTCTCTGACTCTCTCATTTCCTTGCCTCTGTCCTAGGTCTGTCCTATGTAGGAAGACTTCTCACTCACTAGTGAGACACAGAGCAGAAAGGAGTTGACCTGCTTCCCCCAGGTAGGGAGATAAACATCTCTCATCCCTGGAGGCTGGAAAGAGGCTAAAACACTTGTGACGGCCTGAGGGGTTTGTGCACCCCGAGTCTCTGGCGGCCTCCAGGATCATATTGGTTATTTCTACAAAGGAATTTCATCCTTGGAGCACTTGGGCGACTCAGTTGATGAAATGTCCTGCTCCTGATTTCAGCTCAGGTCATGATCTCAGGGTCATGAGATCGAGCCCTTCATTGGGCTCTGTGCTGAGCAGAGAGTCTGCTTTGGATGCTCTCTTTCCCTCTGCTTCTCCCCCTACTTCTCTCTCTCTAAATAATAATTATGATAATGATGATTTAAAAAAAAAAAAAAAGTTATTCCATCCCAGCCAGGTGACCTGTGGCCTCACTCCTGGGGATGTCCATTCAGCCACTGAGGCCATCCCCTGTCTTTGTGTCCAGCCCCTATTGATCTGCACTGATGCAGAGCTAATAGAAAAAAACCGCTCAAAGATACAAAACCCTGTCCCGGCAATCACCAGACACAGAAAGACCTTCCATCAGAATATTCCATTGCTTTTTTTGGCTTCTGCAACACAACCAGCTCCCCAGCTCCCTGCCCACTTCCAAATGGCTTTTAAAGTTAGTACTCATCACATAGACACCAAGACAGGTGACCTCTCTGTGAACCATTGTCAGTCCCTAAGGATGAAGCCAGGAGTGTTCCTGCCTGCTGGGACCTTTGCTATATAGGGAAACGGTTGCCCCGGGGGCTTGGCTCAGGGCCAGACAGAGTTGCCTCATACCCCAAAGTGGCTGCTGGGGTCCAGTATCCTCACCACACATTCCTTCCTTTTGACTGCAGGCCTCACCTCTCCTGCCCTCAGCCACCCCATACAAGAGAAGCAGCCTAAAATAATTCCGATAGTAGCTCTGGGGTTTGGAATGGTTCCCCACACAAGCATCTCAGCAGCAGGAATGTGGGCTGGACCAGCCATGGCCAGTGATGGTGGGGTGGGGAAAATCACGCCTGGTGTGGAAAGTTGGTTCAATACCAGCTTGCAGAAAGTGGTCATCAAGGAAGCATGTTGAATGTACTGATGCTTCGGGGGGAGTTCCAGCAGAGTTTCAGAGGTGCTTTGATTTTGCAGGGAACCAGCGGTGTGGGAATAGGATGGTGGCCCCACACAGTACTGGGATGGGGCACTGCTGGCCAAATAAGGCCACGGGATGCAGCCCCAGAGCTCCTGCATGTTCTGTAAAGGCTCATGACCGCTGACTCCCCTGAGGGCATGAAGGGGTGCCGATAAGGGAGGGCTCCAGCTTGTAATCTGACCTCTGACCTGGGTTCTCCTCCTGTGTAGGTGCAGCATTGGGGCTGGTGCATGGCGACCATGCTGGGTCTTGTGAGCTTTCTGGTCCTCCTGAACGCGGCGTGCTGTGGACGAGCACAGATGGGTAGGTACAGGCAGGGGCTCCAACGCCAGGGTCTGGGTGGGGTAAAACTGCCATACCCCCATGCCAGAAGGAGACAAACATCCCTCCCCCAGACCCGAAGTATTTCCCCCCAGCCCCCAACTCTGGTAGGGAAAGGGGTCCTTTTGCAAATCAACCTATAAGTGGATATTTAACCTCTGGCAGAACCAGGGACTGAAAGGTCAGTCTAACCCAGCTCAAGTATCAGACCTTCTGCCTGTCCTGGGAAAAAACTTATGAAAATGCATAAATTTCGGACAGCTGGGTGGCTCAGTCCGTGAAGCATCCAACTTTCGATTTTGGCTCAGGTCATGATCCCAGGGTCATGGGATGGAGCCCCACATGGGGCTCCTTGCTCAGCGGGGAGCCTGCTTCTCCCTCTGCCTCGGCTGCTCCCGCTGCTTGTGCTCCCTCTCTCTCTCTTTCTCTCTGACAAATAAATAAATAAAATATTAAAAAGAAAAGAAAAGAAAGAAAGAAAGGAAATCTTTAAAAGTATATGTTTTAAAAACAAAACAAAACAAATCTCCTGCCAACCCACAAAACCTCTCCACAAAGGTGCAAGAAAATGTAGAAATCTTACACGGGTGGCCCAGTAAAGATGGCACAGAGACAGGGAGAAAAACATCCCCTGGTTTGGATCTAGGGTCCTTGGATTCAGCCCCTGTTAGGATCTAAGTTGGGCTTCTCTCCCCCGCCGAGGCTGGGGAACGGGCGTTCACCTCTCCAACAATCACATTTCATAGATGCTCCAGATCCGGGCCCAGACATTCTGGAATTTTGATGCTTGCATTGCCCCTCTGTGAAGGGCCATGTTCTACTTTGTACTTTTGTTGCCTTTGCTTTTGGGGTCAAGTCAAAAAAAAAAAAAAAAATCATTGCTTAGACCAGTGTCAAGGAAGTTACCACCTTGGCTTTTTGTTTTTATTTTTTTTCTTGCCTAGGAGTTTTGTGGTTTCAGGTTGCCCCTGCAAGTCTTTAATCCCGTTTGAGTTAATTTTTTTGTGAATCTGGTTAGCGGTGTGGTTTCACTCTTTTGCAAGTGGCTGACTGCTTTTCCCAGCACCGTTTGTTGGAGAGACTACACATTCCTGCCCATTCTATATTCTTGGCTCTGTTGTTGCAAATTGGTCCTTCCCTGCTTTTTTTTCCCCCCCAACAGGGAGAATTAAAGTCCTCATGTTAGTTTCTCCTTGTCCTCACCTGTGGCAGGTTCCTTCCTGGTCCAGGTGATGCGTCAAGTCCCCCACTCCCAGCCCCACCCCAAGAGGAAAATCCCATCCTGAGGGCATGGGACGGAAGTTCCTCAATTGGACTGACACAGGAAGGCCCACTTTGTATTCCCTCCCAGAAGGTTTAGAGACTCCGAAGGTCTCCACAACCTGCCCTTTGACTTTAAATATTTTTCTGTAATTTTTTTCTGTATTAAAATTTTTTTCCCGGGGCACTTGGGTGGCTCAGCGGGTTAAAGCCTCTGCCTTTGGCTCGGGTCATGATCTTGGGGTCCTGGGATCGAGCCCCACATTGGGCTCTCTGCTCCACAGGAGCCTGCTTCCCCCTCTTCCTCTCTCTCTGCCTGCCTCTGCCTACTTGTGATCTCTCTCTCTCTGTCAAATAAATAAATAAAATCTTTTTAAAAAGTTTTTTTTTCCTGTATTTAAACTTGTTTCTGTATTTAAGATTTTTTATTTTTATTTCTCTATATTTTAAGAATCATTTTCTGTATTTTTCAAATTATTATTGCTATAGCCAACTTGTCTGTATTTTTCAAATTATTTTCTGTACTTTTCAAATTATTGCTACTAGAGCTAACTTGTCTGTATTTTTTCCAAATTTGTATTGCTATACCTAGCTTGTCTGTATTGTTCAAGTTATTTTCTGCATTTTTCAGATTTTACTACTATAGCTAAGTTGTCTGTATTTTTCAAACTATTATTTTTTTTAAGATTTTATTTATTTATTTGACAGAGAGAGATCACAAGTAGGCAGAGAGGCAGGCAGAGAGAGAGGAAGGGAAGCAGGCTCCCCGTTGAGCAGAGAGCCCGATGCGGGGCTCGATCCCATCACCTGAGCTGAAGGCAGAGGCTTAACCCACTGAGCCACCCAGGTTCTCCTGTATTTTTCAAATTATTATTGCTATAGCCAACTTGTCTGTATTTTTCAAGCTATTTTCTTTATTTTTCACCTTGTTACTTAGCTAACTTGTGCTTGTCAAATTATTTTCTGTATTTTTCAAATTACTATGCTATAGCTAAGTTGTCCATATTTTTCACATTATTTTCTGTGTTATCTGTGTTTTTCAAAATGTTATTACTATAGTTAACTTTTGTGTATTTTTCAAATTATTTTTGTGTTTTTCAAATTATTGTTGCTATAGCTAACTTTTCTGTATTTTTCAAATTATTTTCTTTATTTTTCACATTATTATCATAGTTAACTTGTACTTTTCAAATCATTTTGCATATTTTTCTAATCATTACTATATTTAACTTGTGTATTTCTCAAATTATTTTATTTTTCAAATTGTGATAATAACTTGCTTGTATTTTCCTTTGTTTTTTAAAAATATTTTATTTCTTTATTTTAGAGAGGGACTGAGAGAGAGAGAGAGAGAGAGCACACAGGCCAGCGGGGAGAGGCAGAGGGAGAAGAAGATTCCCCGCTAACCAGGGAGCCCAATGTGGGACTCGATCCCTGGACCCTGGGATCATGACCTGAGCCGAAGGCAGACGCTTAACCCACTGAGCCACCCAGGCGAACTAACTTGTATTTTTCAAATTGTTTTCTGTGTTTTTCAAATTATTATTACCAAAGCTTAGTGTATGGGAATGAAGTGACTTCTCATTACAGTTCTGAGCATTTTTTGATGGGCAATGTCCCTGAATTGTTCATTTTGAAATGGCTTATTTTGTGTGTGAATTTGGCCTCAGTAAACAAACGTAACAACCCACGCCTGATGTTTGCAGATTATCTCCCCTCACCTGTAACTATGACTTCACCTGGGGAGGGGGGTCTAATTCCTGCTAAGTGGTTGGTTGGTCTGTTTCTAATTACAGCTGAGGAGAACAGATCTCCTATTACAAACATGCAGCTAGATTCAAGGAAAAGAATGTTAACCTGGAATTACATAAGAAATGTGAGTCAGCAAGAATGCATGATATCTACCCCTCCCGACTCTCCCACCATGCCCAGCTTTTCCACCATACAAGCCCCAGAGGTGAGTGCTCATGGCTCATGCCTTAGGGCTTTGCTCCTTGTAAATCTTGAATTTTCCTGTGAAATGACTCTTGAGTCCCCTGCCTGCTCTTGATTTCCACTCCTATTGCTCTTGTCAGGGAAGAAAAACATTTCCTCTATCCTCTTAGATTCTGGGATAGGGACATGCAAATTAAAGTGACCAATGCCAGATTTTTCAGGGGAAAAGACATACAGATTTATTCTTAGTTTAACTTTGTACATACCTGAAGAGTCAGAGAAGCGAAGTAAGCACCCCAAGAAGGGGTCAGAATAGGAAGATTTCCTGCCATTTTTTTTAAAGGAGTGAGAAATTGAGGAGATTTCATGATGAAGGAACGGGGATTTTTGGCTTCTGGGGCCACTAAATTGTTTGAAAGTGACTAGGGAATCAGTGGGTGAACTAGTGGCTGGTACATGTTATTTTAGTAAGGTCTGTCTGTGCAGTGTCTTCTTGGTCCCTCTCCAGTAATAAGGGTCACTCTCATCTTCCTGGAACAGGAGAAGGTGGGAAAACCCTTTGTGAAAGGGTCTTTTGTGTCCTGCTTTTATGTAGATAAGGAGACAGAGAAGCCCTCTTGTATCTGTCCATTTGTCAGGTGCCCCCTGCTCCAAATGATTTGTACGCCAAAGTGGTCTATTTGGGACTGGGGCAAATCCCATATATAGGATGGCCTCCTTCACTCTGCTTCTATATGGTGGGAATAAAACTTACGCACTACATGTCACATATGAGGGAGAATATAATAGCTGTCTTTTTTGCATGTGCCTTCATTTGATTTCTCTCCTTCGTGAGGGAGAAGGGGAAAAGATGTGAATTTGCCCATTAAATGGGCTCCACCCCCTTCACGTTAAAACAGCCCCCCTGGATTCAGTTCATGTTTTGGGGCTATGTTTACTCATTCATCACCTAATTCACACATTCTCTTAGTTTCATTCTAAGGATGTCAGGGAGGAAAAACTTTGTCATCCACCCTCTTAGATTCTGTCCCCAGAGGCCTGTGAATTAACGTGATGAAGATAGATAAAGAGGAGGGAGAAAAATGTATTCCCATGCTTATGGAGCTTATAAAAAACAGGGCTCAATAAATAGCTAAAGTGAAGGATTTATGTACCTAACCAGTACGAAAAAGGAAGGAGACAATAAAGCTCTCTGTGGTTAGAACAAGGAGTTTTCCAGAAAAACAAAAAACAAGAACAACAACAACAAAAAAACACAGGAGATAAAGTTTGGGATCATGCTTGTTCAAGTAAGTTTGAGAAGTTTTTCTGCCTTCTTAGTGGCTCTAAACCTGCCCAAAGAGGCTATTCATGGTAGGTTTACCCTCGATGTCCTTCCTGGAATTAGAAGTCACTCCAAAGAGGGAATTTACGGTAGCTTCATTTTCCAGAACTTTCTGCTTTTAGTCAGATTAAAAAATAATAATAATAAAAAATTAAAAAAAAAAAACCTCTCCTTAAAAATGTTTCTGCATCTCTTGAATCCAAATGTCTTTGGCTTAAAATGATCTTCATAATAATTTGGGGATTCCTGGGGAGGGAGTGGGGGTTCCCCACAACGGGTGGGGATGTGCCCCAGACAGGAGGCTGCAAGGGATCCATGTCCTCTGCCCCAAACCCTGCCCCTGGGGCGCTTCCAGGCTCGACACTCCATCCCTCCATGGGACAGTACCTTGAGACACCTGCTGGGATCGCCCATAAACCGATTCTAGAATGAAATGGGAATCCAGGCTGCCCGGGGAAAAGCCAAAACCCAGAATGAGCAGGTGGGCTGTGCTCCCATCTCCCTGTCCATGCCAACGGTGGGGAGGAGGACCCCTCTATCACTTCAGCTGTTTTTAGCAGGAATTTTTTAAAAAAGATTTATGTATTTATTTTGGGGGCGGAGAGATGCAGACAGAGGGAGAGAATCCCAAGCAGATTCCATGCTGACCGTGGGGCCCAACACAGGGCTGTATCTCCTGACCCTGAGATCAGGACCTGAATTGAGAGCAAGACCCAGAGTCAACCCACTGTCCACCAGGCTCCCCATTAGGATTTTTTAATATGGGCTCCTCTGGCACCATCTGCCGGCTGAGGAGGATATTGCATGGTCTCCGGTGATTAAAGTCTTGGGGAGCAAAGGACACCTTCCCAGGTATGTCCTGCTTTTAGGCAAGTGACCTGCACCGGGGGTATCTTCTATCTGCTCTTTGCAATTACCTTCAGCTCAAAATAATACTTGTGCCGAGGTGGCTTATTGGGAGGTGATATAGTCTGCTAAGGTCACCCCTTAGGAGCAGGGATTTTTTTTTTTTAAAGATTTTATTTATTTATTTGTCAGAAACAGAGGGAGAGAGAGAGAGCGAGCACAGGCAGGCAGAGGCAGAGGGAGAAGCAGGCTCCCTGCCGAGCAAGGAGCCTGATGTGGGACTCAATCCCAGGATGCTGGGATCATGACCTGAGCCGAAGGCAGCCGCTTAACCAACTGGGCCACCCAGGAGCAGGGATTTATGGCCGGGGTGGGGATAAGGAGGATAGAGAAAGGAGGGTTTCCCCATAGGGGCTCACAGAGGCCCAGCTGTGGGCATCATTATGTACCTGTGCTTTTAAAAGTAATGAAACTACATTTTAACATAATGCAACAGAGAGAGAAATGGGTCGCGGACCTTCTTTTATGAGTGGGTCATTTCTAAGCATTGTATCACTTTCTGTGGCTTGCCTGAATTTTTTTTTTTTTTTTTTAATTTTAAGTGTTGGCTGTTGGTGCACGGAAGGCATTGATTTAATGGCTTTCCTGTCCAGGGTTATTTGTTTTGTTTTATTATTATTATTATTATTATTTTTTTTTTTTTACAAATTCAATATGTTTGGTGGAAGCATCTGGTTTTCTGAATGTCGTCCTGTAATTTAGGAATAATGCGAGTGTGCCCCTCCCCTCTGTCATTGTCTTGGCTTTCTGTTTCATCTCATTTTTCCTTGCGAATTCAAGAAAACGTTCCTACCTTTAGTGTTTCTGTATGAATTACAGCACCGGCCTGTTGGTGAAAAACAACAACAACAACAAAACCCAAAAGCAAAAACCATCTTTGTCCTCTCGAAGAGATTCATTTAAGTGCCTGCTGTGCTAAGTGTTGTTTTTCTCTAGCACAGATATGGCAAATTCTTGAAAATGTGTTTTTGGACCTTTGCGGAGATTATCACTTTGCTTTCCACCCCTGTATGGACCTCATGAAAACAGACCGTGCACAATCTTGATACAATTTTTTAAAAAGACAATGTTGAATTTAGTGCATGAGCATGACATTTTGGGGTTTATATTTTTTTATAGCTTTACATTCTTAAAAAAAAAAAAAAAAGGATTTTATTTTTAAGTAAATCTGCACCCAGTGTGGGGCTCAAACTCACGACCCCGTGATCAAGAGTTATACGGTTCACTGACTGAGCCAGCCTGCTGCCTTATTTTTTTTAATTTTAATTTTTAAATGCAACCGGTTCCTTTTTTTTTTTTTTTTGCTTTCTTTCTTTCTTTTCTTTCTTTTTTTTTTATATCCTGTGAGGGACACCTGAGTGGCTCACTCAGTTAAGCAACTGCCTTCAGCTCAGGTCATAGTCTCAGGGTCCTGGGATGGAGCCCCGAATAGGACTCTCTGCTCAGTGGGGAGCCTGCATCTCCCTCTGCCTCTCCCCCTGCTTGCATTCTCTCTCTCTCTCTCAAAGAAATAAATAAAATCTTCTAAAAATATAAAATAAAATATTATCCAGATGGTCCTAGATCCCAGCTCTGCCAGCAACATAAAACCAAGTCCCTCTATATGTTCTTCAAGGCCGTCCGTTTTTTGCCTATGTGTGTTTTCCGTGTTACTAATCTCTGGTTCATTTCCTTCCGCCTGCTCTGAGCAGATTTGTTTTGAGGGTTTTCTGCAGGAAAGGGGGGGAAAAAAAGCTAGCTCTTTTGCAGAGAGGAGTTCTAATGTCTTAGATTAACTGAGTGGCGGCCAACTCCTTCCTGCTGGTTGGAAAGTGAAGGTGCTGGAACTGGGGCCCTCGCTGGGCTGCCTCCTGGGGTCACTTTTGTTTTAAACAGCCTGCGTGGTGCTTCTAATTCTCTGCTGTCTCAAGACTTCCTTTGGGAAAACATAATTCTGTTTTTTAAATAGTCAGAGTCCCCCTCCTTCTTCTTTAGTTGGGAGTTGACTGGGTTTTGGGTTTTTTTGCAAGCTCAGAAAACGCGACTGCAGACTTTGTCTCTGGGATTTGGGGTTTTCTGTGAGGCCACACAAAGGTGCTTGCAGGGAAGACGGGATGGGTACGGGTTCAGTCAACCCTTGAAGGCATCTCTCCACTGTGGGTTTTATTCCCTCCTTAGCAGGCCCCGCTGAGAGAGACCCAGCTCCGAGTCAGGATGGGGGTCTCTCTGCAGCAGCGTGAGGACCTCCCAGGAGCCCCTGGGGGTCTGCCATTGGCTTTCAGCATGAGATCGGGCACCGGCCAACAGATGTCAGTGATGCTCTGAGTCTGTTGTCCTACATTTTGAACTTGAGGAAATCAGAGTGTATGTAAGGACCCTCCTGGTCGGACCCCACTTGAATGCACAGTGAATGCCCATGATTCCTCGTCAGTCGGGCCACCCTGTACCCAAGGAATCTGGTATTTCAGAAACAGAATGCTGCTGTACTCACTTTTTTTTTTTTCCCCTTTTTTTCCACGTGCTGTGTTTTGCCTTCCGGGTTCTTTTTAAATCTCGTGACCTCATGGGTCACCATGCTTAGGCTCCATATTTAGCACGAGACACCGTGTTGGGCTTTTTGCCATCACAGACCCTGCGAATGCTGCTTTGCCCATTTTTTCCAGTTCCTCATTTTGCCCCCATAGGAGTGTTCAGGGGTGATGCCACCCTAAGGGAAAAAGGATTAAAAATACTTACTCCCGCAGCTGTGAAAGGGAACCAGCACAACCCTTGCTACAATGTATAGAGCCCTTGCCACTATGTATATGATCCTTGCCACAATGTGTATGAACCTTGCTACAATGTACAGGAACCTTGCAACTGTGTCTGGGAATGCAGACCCAAAGGCTCCATCAGCCCAGCTCTATGAAGCTGCACAAATAGACAAATCCTGGTAAAAGAAAGTATGTTAGTGTTTGCCAGGGGCTGGGGAAAGGCGGTGAGAGAGGCCTAACTAAGGGGGTGTGTGGGGGGGGGTGATGATATTCTGGACCTAGACGTAATGTTTCCACCACAGAGCAAAGGTGCCCCACGCCACTGACATGCACGCCTAAGAGGGGTGGACACGGTCCATTTCATGGTTACGCCTACTTGACCACAATAAAAAATTAAAATAAAAAATGGTAAAAAGCTTAAGTGCAGACCAAAACAGAAATACATGTATGAATATGTAAATGAGTCTGACAAAATCCCCTGCCCTCCAGAAGGCCAGCACGAGTCTATGGTTGAAATCAGCAGGAAACCGGGACACAGGGGACTCCTGGGCAGCCTGCTCGGTCACGGCAGAGACGGGAGGGACCTCGCCTTTCCTGCCTTTTCTGCCAGATGCAACCCATGATGCACGTGTTCTCTGTCTTGATCCGAAGGGAGCATCCAAGTCCCATCTTTTATTTCTATTTTCTTCTTATTATTGTCATGACTTTTCATTATATTAAAAGTCCCATCTTTTCGACAAGCGAGAAATTGTAGGTGGGAGCAGAGTTCCTGCAGAGACAGGAGGCAAGAGCCCCTTATGGACACTCCAGACGCAGAGGCTCCCGGGCCCCTGACAGACACCGCTGGGACCCAGAACCCCAGAACCCGGCTGCATCCCCTTCAGCTTTTAAAGAGATTCACACACGTGTCCGGGAGACCTCGTGTTGTGGCCCGTGCTCTAAAGGATGCTAATAAAGAGGCGGGAGGTGTATTTTATCCTTTTGGGAACCATATATACATATATAAGGAATTGTATTCAGCCTCAGGATGGGTGACGACCGGGACCCTTTTGCCAGCCCTCAATGATTTAAGAAGGTGCTTTTCTCCTCATCTTGGTCACAAACAGGCCCAGATGTATTAAAACTTCTTTTCAAACATTTTCCCCCAAAAAAACTCTGAATGGGTCCCCTGCTGGTGCCCTCTTGGTCAGCATTTTAAGGCTGTCAGTCTCTCGATTTTTATGTAAATCTGAGATTTTCCTGCCTGGATGTTTTAACGGAGCTCTTTGTCCTCTGTAATTCCTAGGCTGTTCCCCTTCCAAGGAGCTTAGGGGGAACCCCATCCGCCCCCACTCCAGCTTCAAGTCGTCCCTGGTCATCCTTTTTCAAAATATGTGTTTGCTTTAGGGTTCCCAAGCAACTGTTTCTGTTTGTTTCACGCAGGAAAACCTTTTCGCGATAAAGGGTTTCTGTAGACTCAGAAATGGCACGTGTTCTACTGCCATTTCTAGGAAAAAAATAAATCGTCCTATTATTTCCCATGGCAGAATCATTTCGCGATTTGGGTCCTCATGGATTTTCTTTACACAACGGCAGCCCCTTCCCCACCCCGGGCCTGGTGGGCCTGGTGGGCCTGGTTAGTGCCGGGTCACCCAAGTGTCTCCAGAACCACTCTCCCATTGTCACCTGGCTTTGCTTCCAGAATCCTGGATGCTTCCAGAATCCCCTTGCAGAAGCTGTGCTGGAGGGCAGGCCTGGCTGGATTCTCAGGAATATTCATGCATCTGATCTCCCCCCACCATCCCTCCCCGACCCCCCAGGGCAGTGTGGCCACTCAACCCCCTGCATCCCTAGTAACACTTGTTGGGGAAACTTAAAATCAAACACAAAACCCAACCCCCAAACCCGGAAAGCCTCCCCCACAAAGACAAAACAGCTGTATTACTACAGGAGCATTAATAAAATGTGTCCACAATTGATCACATCAACCAAGACCCCCCCAAATGAGGACAAAGGAGGCTCTAGCCAGGGTGGCGGCCACCAGCTCTGAACTTAGGCAGAGCCTCAGAGTCACGCAGAGGACTGGGAAAACTGTATCGTGGTGCAGGCACAGAACACCACTTTTGTCCACCCTCTTAAGTTCTGTCCATGAAGCTCTGCAAATTAAAATGACAGAAGACAGATGAACTGAGAAAAGGCACCCACATTCTGTGTGCTGTTAAAAATTTTAGGTGGATGGGGCGCCTGGGTGGCTCAGTGGGTTAAAGCCTCTGCCTTCAGCTCAGGTCATGATCCCAGGGTCCTGGGATTGAGCCCCACGTCGGGCTCTCTGCTCGGCGGGGAGCCTCCCTTCTCTCTCTCTGCCTGCCTCTCTGCCTACTTGTGGTCTGTCTGTCAAATAAATATAAATAAATAAATAAATAAAGTTTTAGGTGGCATGATGTGGGTGTCTTGATAGAAAGAAGAAAATGCCCCCAAAAGAGCAGGTAGACCTGAGAGTTTGTATACCGTTTTTCACGTGGAGCAGATACATTATGCAGGAAAAGTGTTTGAGGCTCCTAAGGGCAGCAAATTGGCAGGGGAAGGGGAGGGGAGATAGATATTTGAAGGACATTATTGGAAGACAAGGTTTAAGTCAGTAGGGTGGTTTGTGCAGGTCCGTCTTGGTGCTGAGTTTCTGCCTTCTTCATGGTCCTTAAACGTCCCCTATAGAGAAAGAGGGGATCCGTGTCATGTGCGTTTCTACAGGTTTCTGCTGTTAGTCCCATACGGGAATATCCTGGAAGGTTTCTTTCTATACCTGCTGGTTCTCAGTTGCTTCTGGGTCAGAATAATCCTTATGCAGCATTGGAAGCAAAGACAGAATCAGGGTCCCCGTTGGTGTGACTCAGATTCTGGCCATTCTCTGGGCTGCTGGGTGTCTCCAATCTTTTCTGCCAGTGGGATTCACTCTGCCCTTTCTGGTCAGAGCCCCCGGGGTGGGGACACCTTCTGAAAAGGAAACGTGTGCCCCGGTTTTAGGCACACAGGAGGGCAGCGAACTTTCGTGTGTGTGTGTGTGTGTGTGTGTGTGCACACGCGCACCTTGCTTTCAGCTCAAAATAATCTTTGCGCCCAAGTGGCCTCTTTGGGGTGACCTGTTCCCAGCATCAGAGGATCAGAGGTGGGGGAGGGATTCTCAATAATCATTTGAGTGGGATTCTTGGCCAACATCGGGCTCGGTAGGTCAGGCAGGAGACCTACCGTGCAACAGGTTTGGAAAGGGGTCCGAGTGGTACTCGATCTGGGACGAGGATGCCTGGCGGTGGACCTCTCCCGGGGCAGAGTCGGGTCCGGGGGAGCCCAGAGTGCGTGTGTGATGTGTGGGTTCTCTACGGTTCCCTTTCCAGGTCAGAGAAGACAACACGTACTTCTGCATCTTCCGTAACCGCGTGCTGCATAGGGGAGCCAACCTGACCGTGAAGGTCACCTGTGACGGGGCCAAATTCCAGGAAGTCTTGCCTTTTGTGAATCCAGGTGAGGTCCCCTGAGCGGGTGGGTGCCTGGCTCCCACCCAGCGCGATGGGCACCCACTCGCGTCACCACTCGGGGGCTGCTGGTGGTGATGCCGCCTCTGAGTGTCGGTGGGTATCTTCCCAGGCAGGGAAGGTTCCAGCGCCATGAACTTCTCCTGCTTCATCTACAACATCCGTCTCATGAACTGCAGCTGGGCGCCTGGCCCTCGAGCCCCTGCTGACGTCCGCTACCAGCTCTTCTGGTGGGCCTCCCTGTAAGCCAGATGCCGTCCCTCCACCACCTGGGATCTATGCAGGGATCATAGTGGGAGAGGCCCAGCGAGCCAGGGGACCCCAGCGGGCTCCTCTTGGAAATGTCACAAAATCACAGAACCCTGGGAGGGGAGATGTGGCGCCTTTGCGGCCGCCTAGCTCTGAGTTGCAAACCCTCCTCCCATCCTAAAGAGAGGACGAAAGCCACAATTTCATGATTTTTATCATGCATGGAATGGTTGCAGTGGCTTTGCCCTGCGAAGGGCAGGATCCATCCCTGTCGGTGTCACATCTTGCCCGATTCCCTAGGACGCATATCCCGTTCTGGTTTTGTGCTTATTTGGGGACTGATTTGTGTCGGTTTGGGAGGTTTTTTGGGAGGCTTTTCTGGGTTGGAGAGGAGATCTCGTTGCTGATAATGTCTGCCCAGGAGGATACACAGTCGGTCTTTTCCCGCGTCCCTTTTGCAAACGACAGGCATGAGGACGAGGCAGAGTGCGTGCATTACCTCACAGACCCCACGGGGACACGCGTGGGCTGCCATTTCGATGAACTCGGTGAACCCCAGCGTATGGATAATTACTTCTTCCTAGTGAACGGGACCAGCAGTGAGACCGCAATCCCGTTTTTGGACTTTGTTCCATTTGAAGCCCGTAAGATCGGTAAGACGCTCCCACTACCTGTGTTCTCTCCCACCCGCCCCCTACCCAGGCAAGCGGGCTTCACGCATCTGGACTCGCATCCCCGCCGTGTGGGACACTGTGTGGGTGCAGGACCAGCCTGAGCGGGATCCAGGATCGGCACTCGAGGTCTGGGAAACAGGGAGAGAGAGACGGGCACGGCGGTCCTGACTGTTCCCTTGGGGTGGGGTGCAGGAAAGGCATGTGTTCATGTCACGTACCCATTTTTGCTAATTTCTGTAAATTCCCTGCAAACCCTGAATTTGCAAAACCCGACTCATCACGGCTGACGGGGTGGAAATACAGGGTCCATCATGTTATAATTGTGCTTCTGTTTAAAGACATCTTACATAATGTACATTGCTGATGAATTAATGGTGCACTCAAGACCTCAAGACTGAACGATGCTTATCGGATGTGTGTATTTTCTCCAACAGTCACATCATGACCTTCTTGTGTGTAGGGATGCAAAAGAAGAAAAAAGTTTTCCTCTACCCTCTTAGATTCTGTTGGCAGGGCTTGCAAATTAAACTGACAGAGGCTCTATTAATTGGGAGAAAAACATACAAATGTAATTTTAATTTTTAAGTTTAATATGCACAGGGGAGGGCTTCACAGAAAATAAATGAAAATGTCCCCAGGAAGTAGTTAGATTCAGGGACTTATATGCCATTTATTTTTATTTTTTATTTTTTACTTTATACCATTTTAATAAAAATCAATGAACTGTGGAGTTAAATGAAAACGGATTTGTGCTTTTAGAAGTGGTAAATATATATGGAAAGTAATGGGAGAGAGGGTTGTATTAGGGTTTTTTGGTCCAGATACGATTTGGTGCTGATTTTCATGGACAGAAGACTTCCCCAGAGATGGGATTTGTGGCAGTCTTAATTTCACAGAAGTTTCTGGTTTTAGTCCGGTAAGGAAAGCTCCAGAAAGTCTTTTTTCTGTATCCATGACTCTCGCTTGCCTGCGGTTCCAAATAACCCTTGTGCCAAAGTGTCATGTTTTGGAGATGACATGCAGTCCCCTTTGTGCAAATCACACAACACCCCGACTGCATGCTTGGGGGCCATTTCAAACGGTGAAATCGTCAACCCAAAGCACAAAAGTGGGAACAAGACCGCACTCGACACGCCACAGAACAGGCGCTGGTTTGCAATTCCAGAGCAGAAACCAGAACACAGAGCTTTGCCGTGTTCAGCACCATATGGGTGTATACCCGCGGGGTGACCCGCATTTTTATTTTAATTTTTGCCCACTCTGCAGATTTCTGCAAATAACCTGGAGCACCATCTGTATCTTGCATCGAAGGAAGGGGTCCTCAAGCCATGTCCTTACGGTGTCTGGTTCTAGACAAACTAGTGGACTGGTTGGCATTTTTGACTCAGCCGAGCGCTTGGATGCTTTTAAGATGACCAACAGTCAACCCACTTTGGTGGGTCCATGCAGATCCTGGGTGACTTAGGTCCCCAGAGTTGTAGGGCATCCCGGAGATGAGGCACAGAGAAGGAGGACATGCTCGTCTGCTGGCGTCCTTACCTGGGGTCCCGGCAATGTGCAGCAGGGACACGGAGGGTGGGTACTCAACCAGGAGGGGTGGCTGGCACCACGGAGGGGACAGTCCCCATCATGCACCGTCAGCTGGCTTGAGCCCTCCCTTTCCAAGCCCAGTTCACCTTCTCTTTTCTCCTGCAGAAAAAGAAATATAGGACAATTTCCTACAGAGGTGCAATCTGCCGGGAACCCCCCCCCCAACAACTGACCCCTGGGTGTTTGTGAGGATTTTTGTTGTTGTTTCTGTTTTATTTTCCATAGAAAAGTACGACCCCCCAACAAACATCACGATCACCCACAATACATCGCATCACATTATCCGGTGGGAGAACCCCAAGATCAGATACGAGCTTTCGACTCACGTCTTGTATTATGAGCTGGACATCCAAAGAGTGGTAAGAGCCCCCGACCTCGGCGAGGGACCTACAAACCACGTTCGGTCCCGTCTTCTCATGCAGAGCTCAATCCCGGCTCACAGACCAGAGACTCTGCTCCCAAAAGTTGTTCTCTGGGAGCTCCTGTGCCCTGTACCCTACACGGGTGGTTCATTCCTTTTTTCCCTCCATGAAATCCACTTCTTTATTTTTATTTTTTCAAAGTAATCTCTACGCAAAACGTGGGACTTGAGGTGGGGGTCCCGAGACCAAGGGTTGCACGGTCCTCTGCCTGAGCTCAGCCACACTGAGCCCTGAAATAGTGTATTTTTTTGAGTTGCTTTAAGTTGGTAACAGAACTGGGGGGATGGCCAAGGGGTGTCCCTTATGCCTCTCGTGTCCACATATGCACACTCTGCCCATCACTTTTCCCATTAGCTGCCTTTTCTAGAATATCAGAGTTGAGACCCTAACAGGACGCAACCCCTTTCTTGACCTTTTTGGAAACAAAACGTGAAAATGGGCTGGCAATGGGTGGCTCACGACAGGTGCATTGGGAGCTCCCCTGAATCTTCAGCTCGCCCACCTCCTTCCCGTCCCCTCAGCACACCTGCACTAAGGGAGCTTCTGCAACCTGAGATCTGGACGTGTCCCTGAGTCCTGGAAATTGGGGATTTTCCACCGGACACTCAGCATCTCTGTTTCCCCATGACCTGAGGCTTCAACATGCACCCCAAGCCCAGAGTCAGGGGCGGAAGGCTACTCCGGGATTCAGTCCCGAGCACCCCAGACCTCAGGGCCTTTGCACATACCTCATAGAGGCAGGTTCTGTGAGCACAAGGATGCTGTCATTATGCATATGGCAATGGCAGAGCTGGGTGTTCTGGGCACACAGTAGGTGCTCAATAAATCTTGCCGGCCCCGTCCCACACCCGCACGGTCCACGACATCACAGTTTCCACATGCTTCAGCGCTCTGTAGGTGACCCCCAGGCCCCACCCAGGTGTGAACCACTCGGCGGTGGGCGTCTTTCAAACCAGAAATGAGGTCGCGTCCCTTCTGTCCTTAAAACCCTTGCGAGGTTGTGTTTGGGTCTTGGGTTAGAGTCGGAGCCCTGGCGGCAACCGCCGGGAGTCTGTGGCTTCTGGCCCTGCCCACCCACATCCTCCTCCCCGGGGCTCCTGTGAGTGACATCACACCAGGGACTTCCCGTAAGTGACCTCTCACAGGTGACCTTACACAGGGAACTACCCACAGCTGACCTCATGCTGGTTCCAGGCAGGTGACAACACAGGTGACCTCACACGGCTGTGCAGGCCTGAGCGTCCCGTGCGTGTGAGGCTCCAGGTGGGCAGCGAGCCCCCCTCTGGCTTTCTGCCTAGAGCCTGGCGGGTGCACTCAGTCAGTGATGGATGAGGAAGAGGGTCTCTGAGACGGTCAGTCCTTACTAGACATTTGAACATCCAGGGATGCAGAAAAAAGCTACTGTAGGTGTTGCCTTCTCCTTCCTTGTTAATATCCCCAGAGCAAACTCACCAGCCAGAGACAAATTCACAATAAGGAAACTTTGTGTTGAGGAGAAAAGCCGTTCCTCCACCCTCTTAGGTCCTGTACCTGAGGGCAGCAAATTAAATAAAGGGGGGGGGCAAAAGGCATTCATATGCATATAAGAGCTCACAAAAGATGTGACTCTTGAATAGCTCAAGTAAGGAGCCTACTACCTACCTAACCAGGGGACAGGGAGACGGAAAGTAAAAGCTTCCAGAAGAGGGACAAGTGGGTTTCTAGAAGAAATTGGGGATAAGAACAATTGTGATGATGCTTGTTGAGGCAGGTACCAGTAGTCTTTGTCTTCCTCATGGGCATAAAGGTCCCCTGGAGATGGAATTTATGACACACGCCCTGTCCATCCTGGAAGGGACATCTCCCCAAAGGGGGAATTGGTGGCATGCCTCATTCCCAGTCTTCTGCTCTTTGGCAGATAAGGGAAGCTCTGAGAAGCGTTCTTCATACCAGTTCTGGGGGTCCAGGTGGGTTCCCACATTTGCATATAATGCTGAAAACCCAGATGCTAACAATCCTCCCTTTTTTTACAGGGCAGCGCTTCCAGGACAAACCCCGTAAGTATCTCTTCCTTCCTCTGCGACTCCTTTGCTTGGGCCCGAAGGCACATCAAGCATCAGTGTTCACAGATCACCTCGGCGGTGGGGTCCCAATTAGCTCCTTCGTGGCCATCAGGCTTTTAGTCTCAGATGGAGAAGCTGTGTTTTCTGGAAAGCCTCTGACTCAGCTCAAGTCACTGGTCATCATCTACCCCGTGGACAGAGCAGCGGGCATCTTCCAGATGCACCACCTCGGACCTTTTCAGTTCAAAGTCTGTTGTGCGTTGAACACTGTCCTCCAAAAATTCATGTCTACATGAATAGAAGCTCAGAACAGGGTCTGGTTTAGAAACAGCATCTCCACAAGTAAAAGGGAAGGATCTTAGATGACGGTGGCCCTAAATCCAAGACAAGTGTCCTTGTAAGAGACAGAAGAGGAGACACAGACACAGAGGAGAAGCCACATGAAGAGGGAGGCAGAGATGGGAGGGACGCGGCCACCAGCCCAGGGACGCCTGGAGCCCCAGAAGCTGGAAGAGGCAGGAAAGACCCTCCCCTGGAGCCTCAGGAGGGAGCACACTCCTGCTCTACCTGGACCTCAGAATCCCTGCCCCGCCTGGATCTCAGTGGGGCTTCTGGACTCCAGAGCTGGGGGAGGACAGTTTTCTGTGGTTTTGAGCTGTGGCATATGTGGTCATTGGTCCCTGCCGCCCCATGGCACTCGCACAGAGATGAGCATCCCCTTGTACCCTCTCAAGGGCAGCAGGAACCCCCCCACCTCTCAGATCCTGTCTCATCCTTCACTTGGGTTCCTGCAGGCATTACGTGCTCTGGTGCCGCCGGCGGGAGGCTGCCTGTGGACCACACTTGCAGGAGCCAGGACAAGTGCAAAGAGGGTTGGGTGCAGTCTGAATGTGTCCCCGGAGGCCGGCCTTGGGGAGACAGCTGTCCTGTCTGGGCCCCATCGGTGACTCAGATGACATATGAGACCTGGTGCGCCACGGAGATTAGACAAGAAACATGTACGGGTTCTCGCTGCCTTGGGGGCTCTCTTTGGGGACTGGAGGAATCCCTGCTGTTGCCCTCAGCTTTCGTCTGCATGGGTTGGCCTGGAAGCTCCCTGGGTCCATGCTGGGGCCCCTCCAGTACCTGCCTCAGGGCTGTTGTGGCCAAGGGGGCGAGGAGCATGGGATCCTCAGGGTTCAAAAGGAGCCGCACAGCTGATAAAGGCCAGATACTTTATCATGGACGTGGGAGAAGAAACTGGGTTCTTCCAGCAAGGAGCATGTCCTGGGGCTTCTGGGTTGCAAAATTGGGTCACTGTCCATCCTCCCATCTAGGCTGCAAAGAAACACCACAGCTCCTGGACGGGCGGCAGGCGGGGACTCTGTGCGTCCCAGTCCGCTCCGGCCCCAGGACATGGTTGGACAAGTCGGGGATTTGCGGGGGTCATCGCTTGGGAGGAAATGCATCCCTGCCCCCGTGGACCTGCAGGCTGGGCCTCCTTCTGCTCGTTGACCGCCTACTGTTCCGGTCCTACTCCGCCGGCCTCTCCAGGCCCGCACATGCTCTGTGCGGTGGACGGACAGGGGGTCCTCATCCAGAGGGACACGTGAGGCCTCAGAACTGGCCTCATTTTGGCCCCAGGGAAGGGCAGGAGGGGATGGCAGGCGCATGGAGCCCGGCCAGCGCTGTTGCATTTAGAGTCCAGCTGTGCCCCCAGAACCCGCGAGGCCACATGGAGCTCCTGTCCACTCCCCCACCCTCGACTGTCAGTGTGTAGATTTGGAATAACGGCAGGTCAGGTCCTGAGGGCGTGGGGACTCTGCGCGAGCGGTGGGCGCAGCTCAGGGAGCCGTGCGCCACAGGCGTGCAGTCCACCTTCCCACGGGAGAGCCCCTTAGGGTCCCTGCTTGGGGCCAGAGAAATGCGCAGACGTCCTGGGCCTCAGGCGTCGTCCCTGCACGGACCCCAGCGCTTAGGACCCTCCCGCGTCACCAACGCTGGTCCCAGACGGTGCCCTCTTCTCTTCAAGGTTTTCCAGAGGGGACAAGATGCGAATGTGCACGTGGTGCCGCGCTCCGCCGTCAGGCCCGACACCACGCTCCGGGTGAGGGTGCGCTATCTGCATAACGAGCTCTGGAGCGAGTGGAGCCCGACGCTGCGTCTCGGTGAGCGCCCGACTCCCGCGCACAGCGGACGGATATTGGTCGGGGTCCCCCTGCGCGGCTTCTCTTCGGGGTCTTACCAGGACACCGGCCGCTGCGTCCAGGGCGAGCTCATCTGGGACCCCTCACTTTATCACACCTGAGATGATCCTGTTCCCATAAGGCCCGTTGCCGGGTTTTGGGGATAGGGCGCACGCATCTTTTCGGGGATACTTTGAGCGCACGGGCGCCCCTCCCAGCGGAGGGGGCTCGGGGCAGTCCCTACTAGCTCTTCGCCCAAACACACCACCTTCAGTGTGTCCTGCTGCCGTGCGCCCCCTCCCGTGCTCCTGGGGTCACCCTAGGAGGACGCCCTCCAAGAATGAACCACAGGACACCAGCCCCCATGGGCTACTGTTCCCTTAGCCCCGCTCAGGAGTCTGGAAGGCCCCAGATGATGGCCACGCCCCAACCCAGCGGTGTCCCCTTCCCCCAGAAGGATCAGCCAGGCCCCGGGGGAGCTCCACCTGTCCCCCTGGGTGCCCCACCACCCCCTCTCCTTTATGGGGTCAGAGAGGACTATTCCAGAGCTCGTGGTTGCAACGTGACAGCTCCCATCACGCGATAGCGGGGCGGCAGGAAACGGAAATGGAGGGTTTCATGGCGCTCTGGGAGTCGAGGGCGGTGTCCCTCACCCGGCCTCTCAGCGTACTTCCTTGCAGGAGTGGCGGAAACCCCACAAGACAGGGGTCCGCTGGGGGCATCCCTCCAGGAGGCCCACACATCCATCATGGGGAGCGACTGAGCAGGAGCTCAAAGTATGCCCCAGCTGGATGCCCTCTCCCAGAGGACCCCCGAGCGCAAGTGTGGGGCTCCTTCTTTCCAGAGAACAGGTTCACGGCTCTCCAGAAGCTGCACAGACCACCCAGGTCACATCAGGGTTCCCCAAGGAAAGCCTCCAGGGCGATAGAAAACACACCCCTGTCCCACCCTGGAGTTTCACAGTTACGCATTCATTCCTTTGGCTACATAGCACCGTGTTGAAAGTGAACATCCATTGAGAAGGAATGCGTTGCGTGGTACTAGTTGTGTCCTTGCGCAAATGTCTATGGTGGCTGGTCTCTCAGAGAAGGGCATGGAGGAGACGGGCGGGGACCGCCAGGGGGGCGGCCTGGGCACAGGACCCGGGGGAGGGTCCATACTCCCCCGCCGGCCTTCCCGCCTCCTCTGGAAGGCCTGTCTTGCTCCGCTGCAGCGCTGCTTCCGCCAGCTGCTCCCATCCCTAATCCTCTGGTAACGGGGTTGGGTGTGGGGGGCGCGCGTGGGCTCAAAGCTGACCATCCACTCCCGCGCCCGCGCTCCTGCGCCTCCGCCTCTCCCCCACCAGGCCTCCCGGAGCAGGATTTCCGCGGCGCCCTGGTCGGGGTGCTGGTGGCGGCCACGGCGGTGCCCGCGCTGGTCTTCATGTGCTTCTGCAAATGGTGAGCCCCCAACCCCCGCCCTTCCCACCCGGCTGCAGGACCCCGGAGCGCGCGGGATGGCCAGGGGAGGGCGAATCCAGAGTCCAGGCTGGGATTCCAGGTTGCTGAGGGCTGGCGAGGAGGGCGGAGTGGCTGTCCATGGGGTGCGGGTGAGGGGTCTCCCGCTGCGCCAGCCAGGTCTGTCCGGGGCCGCATGGCCACAGCGGCGAGGTGGGTCCGGTCGGTGCAGACCTGGCCTGGCCGCTGCAGTGCGCGCGGGGTTTCTGTAGGAGGGGTGGGGGCCCGGGGCTCTAGGACGCGCTGCCCGGCTGGCTGGGCCCTTCACCGTATCCCCGCCCTCGGCAGGTTCTCCGTCAGGTACAGTCTGTTCCCTCGCATCCCGCAGGTGAAGAAGGAACTCACCGGGACCCTCTTCTCCCCGGAGGTGGGTGCGCCCGTTCCCGGATCCCAGTCTTCAGAGGCGGGGGCTGCCCCAGGGGTGCCGCGTAGTTGGACAGGGGTCTCCCGCGCTCCCCAACGCTGGCGTGCGATTCCGGGAGAGGGGGGAGGCATGGGGGTCCAGCTGCCATCAGCACAAACCTCCACCCTCCTGGGAGGGGGACCTCACCACAAAAGCCACAACTTGGGGTTTAAGACAGAAGCGGCCCCTGGAACAGGGGAAGTGGGGTGACCCTATTTCCGGGAAATGCCAGGCCCGTCCTCAGGCACGGGGAGTGCTGGTCTCCCTCTCCCCAGTCACACACTCCTCATCAGGAGACCCCGAACCCATTACATGGGTACAGACCCTATTTCCACATAGAGCTATCTCTCAGGGTTCTGGATGGACATGGGGTCTGCGGGGCCACCACTCAACCTCTGACCATGGTTCCCTGGGGTTGCCACTGGCTCTCGGGTGAGGGACCCTCCCCAGGATGGCACCGCTGCCCCTTCTGACCTTCCTCATGCATCAGTCCCACATGCTGCCCAGTGATGAGCAGAGGGACGCCCCCAACATGGGGGCTCTGGTTCTGGGCTTGAGGCTGTTTCCTTGGGAAGCCCACCCCCTTGGGCTCCCCCTGGGGCTTCCACGAGGCCTGGGTGCCCTCCCGGCGGGGTTGAGGGTTCATGGAAAAAATTGGGGTGAGGTTGTGGCTTTTGCAGGGGGCTTTGCCTTGGGTCTCAACGTTCCAGGGGGAAGGCCTTGTTGAGTTAGGGGACCAGCCCGACTTCTCAGGGTCCCGTCCACAGCCCACACTGTGGTTGGTACAGGTGGTCCCCAGACCCCTTGCGGGACCCCCTCCTGTAACACGTGGTCCAGGAAATGCTGCTTGTCTGAGAGCCCAGAGCAGCCGGCAGGTGGATGTCAGGACCCCTATTTCACAGTCGGCACGAAGGGATCCCCCCCATAAGGTCCGGGCGAGAAACACGATTCTCAGCCTCAGACTGGCTGAGGTCACCTCCTCTTATACTGGGGGGGCCTCACTGAGTCCTGAAGCAGTCGTCCCCTGGGCCCCCCATGGCCGCCACCATCCAGGCTGGAAGGATCCGTGTCCTCCAAGGGGGACTATGACACACCCTCTGTCTGGCCCCCTGAGCCTTTGCACCCCCCAGAGGAGACACCGTCCCCTTGATAGGTCTGCTCCATCCCCTCCCCAGCTCCCGGCGAGCACGTGTCCACATTCTGTCTGTGGATTTGCCTGTCCCGGACGTTTTGGATCTGGGGGTCCCGTGCTACGGGGTCTTGCGTGTCTCTTGTCCCCCGAGCATCGTGCTTTCAGGGTCTGTCCACCGGGCAGCAGGTGCCAGAGCTCTGCCCCCGTTTGTGGTGGAGTGACCTTCCCCCACGTGCAGTGGAGGGGGTGGGTGTCTGCCCTTCGGCCACGGGGAACCGTGCAGCTCAGCACGGGCACTTTCTCGGCGGCACGACGAGGGTCTCGCGCGTCGGTGCCCTCAACGCTGCCCGTCTTCTCTCTCCCAGGTCTCCTGGGAAGAGGGCCGCCCGCCGCTGGGCTCCCGGGACTCTGAGGACGTCCTCATGGTGGAGGACCTGTCGTGACTGGAGTGACTTCGGCCTCTCCCCGCGCCCCCCGCCTCCCCGGAAAATGTCGCGAAGGTGCATCGCACGGTCACATCTGGGGACGATTTCTCCCCCGATCCCCAGCACCGCCACCCAAAACCCAGCAGCACGGCTTTCTGGCTTCGTGCTGGCGTCCACGCCGGGCGCGCTGTGTGCGTCTGACGGGTGTTTCTTTCCTGAGTTCTGTATTTTTGACTCTGGGGGAAATAAAATAGTTCTACGGTGAGAAACAGGTGGCACATTTGGGGGGATACAGTCGCGTGTCAGGAGCGGGTTTTGAGGTGAGAAGTCCGTGTCCTGTGATTACACAGAACAGCCCGATCCACTCATGAGTCTACACTGTGGGGCGCCTGGGGGGCTCCGTTGGGGAAGCGTCTGCCTTCGGCTCAGATCGTGATCCCGGGGTCCTGGGATCGAGCCCCGCATCGGGCTCCCTGGTCAGCCGGGAGCCTGCTTCCTCCTCTGCCTCTCCCCCTGCTCATGCTCTCTCTCTCTCTCTCTCTCCTGCAAATAAATAAAAACCTTAAAAAAAGAAAAAAAAAGTCTGCACCGTGAAGAAACATTTCACAAGAGGCAACGATGGCTGATAACGAAGGTTTTGTTGAAAAACACCCACGGTTTGTGTCGGGGCGGACTTAAGATACACGGAAGAGGAGTCAGCGTCTTTCGAAACACGTCCACGCACCGAGAAAGAAGACCGAGTCCGCCCTGCAGAGGAAGCTCCCGCCTGCGATCGGCTGTCACCGCGTCACCGTGGTCGGCTGTCACGGCGGCCGAGATACCCGTGGGGCCACGTCAAGGAGCCGCTCCGTCAAGGTGTCGGGCGCGATAAGCAGACGGCGCCCCGAGATTACGGGAAGGACTTTGCAACCAGGGGGGCGCGGGCGTGCGAGCCAAGGACAAAAGTTTCCGTTGTAAACACCTGCCCTGCTTCCGCCGATGAGCGCGACCCAGGAGCCTCCAGATTCGTGCACGGACTTGAGTTAAACACTGGAACCTGGGAATCCAGCCCTCGCCGGGCCGGGCGCCTGCAGGTTCTGGAATGGACGGGTCATCTGTGTGCCTTTGTGGGTTTGGGACCCCACGGGGTGGCCAGGCAAGGCTTCCTGCGACTCAGGGCCACAGTGAGGAGCCAGGGGTGACTGTTTAGGGTCAAGAGAAGAATAAGGAAGAGCATTATTATGACAGGAGCTCAAAGCCACGGGGCTCATCCTCCCCCGGCTCTGGAGACCAGAGTCCGAGATCCAGGCGGGGCAGGGATGCTGAGATCCAGGCGGGGCAGGGGTGTGCTCCCTCCTGAGGCTCCAGGGGAGGGTCCTTCCTGCCTCTTCCAGCTTCTGGGGCTCAGGCGTCCCTGGGCTGGTGGCCGCGTCCCTCCCATCTCTGCCTCTGTCCTCACTTGGCTTCTCCTCTGTGTCTGTGTCTCCTCTTCTGTCTCTTACAAGGATCCTTGTCCTTGGATTCAGGGTCACCCTGATGCAGGACGAGCTCACGTCGGGTCCTTTATCATGTCCACAAAGACCCTATTTCCAAAGAAGGGCCCCTTCACAGCGTCCCATGGGCGTACACTTGGGGAGGCACCATTCGACCCAGCACAGTGACTGAAACTGCTTATTTTCGGGGGTGCCTGGGTGGTCAGTCACTTAAGCTTCTACCTCTTGATTCTGGCTCGGGTCACGATCTAAGGTCGTGAGATCGAGCCTCGTACGTCACACCGGGGGCCTGGAGCCTGCTTGAGATTCTCTCTCTCCCTCTCTTTCTGCCCCACAATGTGTAAGACAAAAATACACGTAGATGAAAATAGGAAGAGTTTCTTTTGCTTGGTGAGCAAATTGCAGAAGAAATTGCAGAAAATTGCAGAAGACATTTGCATCTCCTCAGGACAGCGTGCTGGTGGAGGGTACGCCCCCCTCCTCCAAGAGCAGCAGGGGCTCAGCCCGATGCCTCTCGAGGAGAACAAGCGTCAATGACATGGGCAAGGTTGTCCCAGAGCAGCTGCCTGGACCCTCAGAGCAAGAAGCACCTTCCCCTCCGGAGCGAGGGGCAGAGCGTCTGGTGGTTCTGTTTTCAGCAGAGAAAGTGCACCAGGTGAGCCTCTTATCTTGGGGGAACCCCCTCGATGAGGGCTGGGATCCTGCAACCGGGCCCACCTGGTCCCAGGGCAAGGCCAACCTCAAAGCAGAAAGTGGCCCTGAAGCTCCCCACGGACACCCAGGGGTCCTCACAGCTGGGTGTCTGCATGACCTCAGAGCGACAAGGGGTCTCCGGTGAACGTTTCGCCTCTGCTCCTGCCCTGGGCTTTGGAGAAGCAGAACTGGGGGTCTGCCCCAGACCCCAGCACCGGGTGCGGAAAGGACGCCTCCAGGCTGGGTCCCGGGTCCTGCTGCAGCTCCGAGGCACCAGAAGAGGCACTGCTTCTCTCTGCGCTGCAGACCATGACCCACGTGGGCACATTGAAGGGTGCATCGCGGGGGCGGGGCAGCCAGGAGTCCGAGAGCCCCCAGGCTGAGTCCTCCCTCCCTAAGAAGCCCTCACGGTGCCCCCTTATATCCGGAATCTGGCTTCACAATGGTCCTGCCCAGACCAGACTGCCGACCTCCCAAACAATGGGACTTGTTAATTTGGAGGTAGGGTTAGGGTTAGGGTTAGGGTTCAGGTTAGGGTTAGGAGGTGCAGACAAAGGAGGCATTGTCCTCCCCTAATCTGCAGGGAAGACGGGATCAAATTCTCCTGCTCTCTCAAAATGAGGCCCGGGACAGGCTCTGAGCACCAGGGGCGGCTGCTGTTTCTGTAACTGAGTCCGTGTGAACAGGGTCTGGGGCTGCCTGGGGCAGAGGGGCTCACCTCCCGCCGCCTGGACAGAGCAAGTGAACTCCGAATAGTCCACACAGCTGGGCTACGGGGGACGCTCCGACTCTCCTACTCCTTCCGGTTCCCCGGCCCCACTGGGAGCACGTGCCTGGCTCCAGCACCGCCGGCCGGAAGACAAAGCCTTTCCTCCTAAATAAGCACATCGACAATATTAATGTGCGTGAATACACCGGTCCATGCATTTGAATTAATAACATTATTAAGAAACATGTTAAAATAAAATGCTAGTGTTTACAGATTAATGAAGAGACATTCATTAATCTCAACATTAACATAATGGATATAACACATTAATGTGTCTATGTCATACTGTAATAATGTACTGTATGTAACACATGGTTGGTATTATCTAGAATACATTTTAACATAATGCAATAATATATAACAATATAATAATATACAATGTAATACTGTAATATATAACATGATAATAATATAATATACAATAATATAAAGTTGGCGCACTGCCACCTGCATGGGCCCCTCAGAGGCACCCATCTGCCCATCGCTGAGCACCCACCTGCCCCCAACAGCCATTAGGCTAGAGCTTTCATTTGCCATCCCTGGGGCCAGGGAGCCCAAGGCTTTCTCTTGTCCTTCTGGTCCTCCTCGCAGAGCTGAGCACACCCGCGAGCGAGCATGCTGCATACAGGGGCTCCGTGCACAAGTGCATCGTGCTGGGTGGACACCCTACTCTGGGCTCCCGTGTTCACGGTTTCCATGCACAGGTGCATCGTGCTGGCTGGAAGGACTACTCTGGGCTCCCAAGTGCAGAGGCTGTACTCTGGGCTCCTGTGTGCATCTTACTGGGTGCAGAAGGTCTATTCTGGGTCTGCCCCCGCCGGCATCTGTACCTCCTGCCTCACCCACTTTCCCTTCCCACTTTCAGTCTTCTGTTCCTCTCTTCCCCCCAGGTGCAGACCCTGCCCTTGGAGGGGCGCTGTCTATGCTCAGGATGGAAGCTCTCCCCACCTCCACCCCACACCCCCATTGCTTGCTTTTGTGCTGCTTCTCCACTTCCTGAAATCTGGAAGTCTCTTGTTGTCTGGCCGTTCGCCCGCCTGGGGGACCGGCCAGGTGTTTGGGAAGCGTAGAGCAGGCAGGTGGTGCAGAAGTCGGGTTCCCGAGAGCCACGTTAAAGACGGTCTAGAATCCGGAGGGAAGAGGTCTTGTATTCACATGGACAGATGCCTTCCCGGCTGGTTTCTGGAAGGGACCACCGTCCTCACGCCTGCCAGGATCCCCGGTCCAGGCACCCTGAACGTGCAGTTTTGTTCCAGGTTAGGGCTGACACTAGCCTGGCCACCGGCTGTGGGAAGGGCGGGACGGAGGGAGAAGCAAACAGAGAAACGGACCCAGAGCCCTTCTCCGATTGTGGGAGCCGACGCCTGGTACCTGCAGAGGGACCTGAGTCCGTCCCTGGTTGTGGCCACAGCATGCTGATCAGAGTCCTGATCCACAAGGAGGTCAGTGCGTTGTGACCCAGGGTGCAGACTCCCGATGTCAGCTTTGCCTCCTTAATAACCCTGGGCAGCTTCCCACTTCCACCCAAGGAGAACGCTTCTTCCCACAACACTGTCAGGTCCCCACCGACGCGGACGTCCCCCATCCCAGCCCTGTCTTTCTCTGGCCGCTCTCTGCCACTGGCCCTGGGCCTCTCTACTACTCCTCTCTGTGCCCTAGACACCTGCACATGCCGTGTGGGGCATCCTTGGGGGCAGACTTGAAATGCCCCCGCCCAGACCGCTGCATCTTTTTAAATATATATATATTATATGGGACGCCTGGGTGGCTCCGTTGGTTGAGCGGCTACCTTCGGCTCAGGTCATGATCCCAGCGTCCTGGGATCGAGTCCCACATCGGGCTCCTTGCTCGGCGGGGAGCCTGCTTCTCCCTCTGCCTCTGCCTGCCTCTCTGTCTGCCTGTGATCGCGCTCTCTCTCTCTCCCTCTCTCTGGCAAATAAATAAATTTTTAAAAAATTTTAATAAAAAAATAAATAAAATATATATTATATAATTTTTTTATTTGACAGAGAGAGAGCACAAGCAGGGGAAGCAGCAGGCAGAGGGAGAAGCAGGCTCCTCGTGGACTAAGGAGCCTGATGGGGGGCTCGATCCCAGGACCCTGGGATCATGACCTGAGCCGAAGGCAGAGGCTTAGAGGACCGAGCCTCCCAGGCGCCCGCCCAGACCGGTGCACCTTAGCTCCGTGCCCAGGACATCTGGGTGCTCGCTGCCCTGGAAAGGGGTCCACCCCGGGGCTCAGCGGGGAGAAGGTGGCCGTTCTCTCCTCTGCATCTGTGTGGCCGTCCCGTGGGGGGAAGCCCGCTCTGGACGCCCGGCCTCGCAGGCGTGAGTGCACCCGTCTGTCGCGGGGCTTCTCCTCTGCGTCTGTGTCCCCTCTGTCTCCTGTAAGCACACCGGTCATTGCCTTTAGCCACCCCCCCATCCAGGATGAGCTCATCTCCCATCCTTCATTTCCTGAGACCTACAAAGACTCTTTTCCAAAATAAAGTCCGCGCCGGGGGATCAGAGCCGTGTCGTGCCAGCCACACTTCCCTTGTCACGGAATCCTGTGCCGCGAAGGAGCTGGCATGTTGTCACAAGTGTAAATGGGGTGACACCAAGGGGTCAGTCCCTGTCCCTGAGCGGGGTCCTTCCAGCAAGGGCTGAGCCCAGGTCCACTGCAGCGGGAAACAAAGCTGGAGGCCACTTGCCCCCCCTGGAGGGCTGCGTCTGACTCTGGGCAGCGTCCTCCGTGGGGACCCAGGGTCCTCACCAGGGTCTGTGTCCCAGGAGCACGGAGCAGAGCGTGTCCCTGGGACCTGGCGGGAAGACACCGGCGGTGCCCTCCACCCGACCCACGGCTGCGCGCGGCGTATCATCAACCATGCCAGGAAGTTGCCCAAGCCCGCCCTGGATGGCGAGCCGCAATCAGGGCTCTAACAAAGGGGAACACAGAGGAGAAAGGAGAACAGGAAAAGAGCAATTTTGAAAGAAAGAGGAGTAATTCCAGGGAAAGTACAGGGTGCCTGACCCGGGCTTCGAGGGAACACATGCAGACAGACACGGAGACGGGATTCTCGCCTGGGTCACTGACCTCTCCCTCCCGGCCCCCGAGCCTCATTGGGTCTGGGTTTTAGGGGTGGGGCCCCTGGCCGTGGCCATAAAAATCCTGAGAAGGGAGAGGCAGCTTTGGTTTCTCTTTGGGGACACTTCCTAAAGCACAGCTGGGAACAGGACTCGGAGAGAGGAGTCTGGGGTCCTGATCCTGGCCAGGGCCGGGTGCCTCTTCCACGTGGGACCTTCGTCGCCACCCAGGTAAGACCCCTGACCCCCAGGAGAGAAAAGGGGCATTGGAGTGGGGCTCGTTCCAAGCGCGGTGCATCTGCTAGGGCATGGCACCGGGATCCAGAGGGTTTAGGGCACGGAAGGATGCTGGAAACTGCGCGGGGAGCCGGCAGGGACCGTGACACCAGGCTCTCATGCTGACGGGCTGGACGGGCTAAGCTGCACAGGACAGAAGATGAGAATGCCCTTCCACCACGCTCTCCCCCACCCCCTGTTTTTTTTGGAAAAGCGTGAGCACACACGCGAGGCTGCCGCGCGGAGTCTTGCAGAGAAGCTCGGGTCTGAGGTGGGCATGGTGGCTGGTCCCCGACGTCCAGCACAGTCTGGCAGGGAGCTGCTGGGAGCTCGGATGGACCATGAAGCACCAATCCCTTGCAGGGCCCTAATGCATTTGGGCCCGGATGTGCACAATACATGGTCCGTCCACGCAGGGGAATAGGACTCAGCCCTGGAAACAAGCTCCAGGACACGATGCATGGGGAGACAAGCAGACACACGAGGGCTCATTGTGTGTGATCCCATTTCCTGAAAAAGGCGCACAATGGGGAAATGCATGGACGGAACATGGGTTGGGTTAGGGCCTGCCCGGTGGCAGGGAGGGGACAGGGAGAGAGAGCTCATGCTGATCGGGTTTCCTTTAGCTGGATGGAATGTTCTGGAGCCGGAGAGTAGCGGAGAACGCCCCCAATGGTCCCTGAGTTATGTTTTATTTTATTTTAAGATTTTATTTATTTATTTGAGAGGGAGAGAGAGCGAGTACGATCGGGGACGGAGGGAGAGGGAGAAGCAGGCTCCTGGGTGAACAGGGAGCCCGATGCGGGGCTCCATCCCAGGACCCCGGGATCGTGACCTGAACCAAAAGCAGACGCCCAAATGACTGAGCCACCCAGGCGCCCCTCAGTTACGTTTTTAAAAAGTGACTTTTTTAAAGAAGATTTTATTACTTTATTTGTCAGAGAGACAGAGCACGAGGGGGGACAAGGGCCGAGGGAGCAGCAGGGTCCCCGCTGAGCACAGAGCGAAAAGCATGACTTTGATCGAAGGTGCATTTCGTCTCCACACAGAATTCATGAACAGATACATTGTATGTTTATAAAAAATAAAATTTAAAAAAAAGGGGGAAAAAGGCAGATGCCCGAGAGTCTCCCCAGGACCCCCTCTGGGCAGGTCCTGTCGGGACTAAGGTCTTACACGCGATGATTCCAGGCAGGGCACACGCCTCGCCCCCTGCTCTGAGCTAGCTGTGGGCTCCAGACCCCTGGACATTCGCGTCCACGTCGGCGCCCACCGTGTCCAACCGCCGGCAGTCCCACAGCCGCTGTCCTCAGTAACTAGCGGCAAGTCCCAGTCCGCTCTGTTTAAAGCGCCGATCCTTTCCCCATCGTGGATTTCCCACTCTGACCTCTGAGGCGTACGTTGTACGGTGAATATGGGTTGGGGGGACACCCCCCCCCCCCAGCAACGTTTGAGCCTCCCGCCTCCCTGTCCTCACCTTACATTACAACGACGAGACACCTGTCCCGGGCGCCTCCCACCCAAAGGCCATCCTGGATCTTCCCATCCCTCTGTCCTGGGGAAGGGGTTTCTCGGGCGTGTTCCCTGATGTTGGCAAGAGCCACCTTCACTGTCCGATTGTGCAAAAGTGCACATTTCCTGGAAATTGTCCTCAGCCCTGTTGTCGAGGTGGGAGATCTGCCTGCCTGGAGCCCCAAGGCTGACCCGGGGGAGCAGGTGAGACCCCCAGTGGGGTCCTCATCGGGTCCTGTGCTGGGGGCTGTGAATGCCCAGGACAAGACGGGGGAAATCTGAGGTCCCACTCCTCAATCCCGGCTGAGGTTTTCCAGACGGGATGGGGTGAAAGGGGCACATTTTTGGACCGTTCTGAGGGGCTCAGAGTGCTGGCCCCAGACCACGAACGGTGTTTGCCAACGGTGACACGGCGGGGAGGACAGGGGCCCGTCAGGAGACCGAGTTGCTGATGGTCCCGGTGGGGGAAGGAGGCTGGCCACCCAGGCGAGGGTCAAGGAGAGCCAGCCTGACGAGGGGGCTTCCTGGAGACGCAGAGAAGGTCCTGGCTGGGGCGCTGGGACCATGCAGGGTTCAGTTACCGTAACTGCCCGTTCAGGAAATTCGATGTGTGTCGGCTTCATAATTTTAATTACACTTCCTTCCCACGCTTTGTCATGGCCGCGTTTCCCGGCACCGTGCGTGGCATGTTCTTTCCCGACTTCTGCCTCAGGCTGGAGCCAAGAGCACGCTCCGACCTCAGGGCGCGAGTCTCTCAAGGCGACTGGCATGCACACGGGGACGCCCACACATGCACACACACGTGGGACATGCATAGGAGACACACGCACATGCAGACGTGCACACGTGTGCGTGCACACATGTGCGTGCACACGGCAGTGCGTACACCACATGCACACGTGTGTGATGCGGGAACCTGTGCTCACACGCACGCGTGTGTACAAAGACACACACGTGTGCACGAACACACACATGTACACATGCAAACGCAAATGTGGGCACACACTGGGCATAGGCGAACGCACACACATGCACACACCCAGAGTCTTTCCTCCTGCAAAAGGCCCCATGCTCACGAGCAGGACCTTCCCGAAGTCACCGTCCTCCGTCCCACGGGCTAAGCGTCCCCTCTTTTCCAGCACGTGGGAGCTGCCTCGCTATGGCCTTGCTGTGGCTCGCCGTGTTCCTGACGTCGGCGTCCAGTCTGCCGCAGTCAGAGGAAGGTAGGACCAAAGCCCTGGTGCGGTCTGAGGGTGTGTGCGGTGTTCTGCTGTTTCTGTTAAACTCGACGTCCAGATCGTCATGCATCCAGGGGCAGCTGTGAGCGGGGATACAGAGACTGCCCGGGTGCCCCCCACCCCGATGCTGCTCATGGGATCACCTGGCGGCCCTGTCATGACGGAACCTCATAGCCAGGACGCGGGGTGGGAGAGGGCCGAGGTGCTGAGCATTTCGATGGCGCGTGAATGCAAGGACCATCGCCTCCTTGGGTCCTGAGTCATTTTTCAGGGCAAAACTGCATTGACCTGTATGTCCCTTTCCTGGGTCATGGGCAAGGCCTGGGTAGGGTCGTGGGCAAGGTGATGGTTCTGGGCTGACTTGTGTCCCCACTAAACTCCTCCCTGGAAGCCCTCGCACCCAGACCCTATAAATGTGACTGTGTTTGGAGACGGAGTTTGCTGAGATAAGCCTATCCGGGTTGGCTCCTAACGCAACAGGACTGGTGTCCTTATAGGAAGGGGACGTGTGGCCGGGGCCGTGAGCCCGAGGGGAAGGCCACGTGAGGCGAGTGCAGTCTCCTTGCCCTCCGTGTGGCTCGTACGATACTGCATCATGACGGTGGGGAATGAGATCCCATAGGAACCAGAATCAATGAGAGGAGAAGAGGCCGATGAAGATCCCCGAGCCCTCTGTGCCCACTTCTGTCACCGTCCGGTCAGCCTCAGGGGACAGGGGCGGCCGATGGCTGTGCTGCAGGGAATGTCCTGTGGAACCCATCGGCTGCTGGAGAGCGCGTGACTGTCAGAGATGCCGGTGCCTCCGATTCTGGTACGGGGCACAGAGCGTTAACTGAGCCCGGGTGCGGCCCCGAGTGCCACGAGGAAGAGGGGGCTGGTAATGTCTCTGCGGGCGCGTCTGGCCGGAAGCCACATGCCGTCAAGAATTTTCTGAGTAATCAGTGGACCCCCGAGAGGGCCATCTGCATGTTATCCATGTCAGGTTCCCATGGCACAGGGTCATGGGGCAAAGGCCGGGCCGCAGGCATGACAGGTCCCGCAGGAGCGCCAGAGCGAACCCACCTGGGGTTGCATCAGTGCGAAGTGAGCTGCGGTGACACCCACAAGATTTCACAACCAGCTAGATGTTTACTCCTTCCTCAAAGAGGGGCGAAATTCAGATGTTTTTCTGGGGGACAGAGAGGGAGGTTGTGGTCTTCTGAAGGGTGCTGTTTGAGTCTGCGTAGGCGGACAGAAGAAAATACCGTCGCCTGGAGGGCTCAGTCTATCTCTCCCAGCTCTGGAGACCAGACCTCTGAGATCCGGGGGGGCAAGGATGCTGTTCCACATGGGGCAGGGATGGTGAGATCCAGGCGGGGCAGGGATGGTGAGATCCAGGCGGGGCAGGGCTGCTGAGATCCAGGCAGGGCAGGGCTGGGCTCCCTCCTGAAGCTCCAGGAGAAGGTCCTTCCTGCCTCTTCCAGCTTCGAGGGCTCCAGACATCCCTGCGCTCATGGCCGCATCCCTCCCAACCCTGCCTTTGTCCTCACCTGTAGCCTTTTCTGTGTCTGTTCGTGTCCAAATGTCCTCTCTTAATAAGGACAGTAGCCACATCGTGTTTGGGTCCACACTATTCAAGGATGACCCCATCTCAATTAACATCTGCCGTGATCCCATTTCCAGGTCCCATTGTGAGGTCCTGGGAGTTGGGACTCCAGCATGAATTTTGACGGGACAGAGTGGGGCTCACAACAGGTGGTTCTGCCCCAAATATTTATCCCGAGATCCAGGGTCCTTCGCCTCCTGCAGGAGCGTTTATGGGTGAGAACTGGAAGTACCGCCATGTGTCGTGTTGAATTTCATGGACTAGAACCCAGTGATGCCCCCACACCCCCCGTCCAGGGGGCTGGGAGATGGCGGGGTGTCAGGAAAGGGAAGGTGCGTCCTGCACTTCAGCAGGACACCCCCAGGTCTGAGCATGATCTGGGTTTGTCTCCCAGTTCCCGCCTTTGGTTTGCCTGTCTCGTCCGGGGACAAAGGCTGCCGCCGCCTTTGTGGTCACTTCAGGCCTGAGGGTACTCTAGGATGGCTGACCACAGGTTGGAAGTGAGCTGCTTTCTAGGAACAGAAGGCTCCTAGAAGGAGGCCGCTGATGCAATCCTAAATTTTCACATCTTCCCTCGTAAGCGGGACGCCCCCGAAGACTTCAGGGTTGGCCAAACTGCATTAAGAAGGGCCATTGGTACAGCACACGATGGAATAGAAGTGTTGAAACCAGACCCCTTGCCTTGTTCTGGTCTTAAGGAGAAGTGGTTAGTCTTTCACCATTGAGTCTGAATTAGCTCAAAGATTTTTATAGATTTATCGGGGTAAGGAAGATTTCTTCCTTTCCTAGTTTGCTGAGATTTTGAAAATTCCAAATGGGTGTAAGTTGGTCAGTTTCTTTTTTTCTGCTTCTTTGGAGATTACTAGTTTCTTGTTAATGGGGATGAATTACATCAATGGTTTAAGAAAGCTCGCATTCCCAGAGTAAATTTCTTGGGTTGTGAGATATTACCAGTTTTATGTGTATTCCTGGATTTTGTTGACTAATATTTTCTGAAGGGATTTTGCCTCTATGTTTATAAGGGGTCTTGGCCTCAAGTTTACTTTTAATATCTTTGATTTTGATAATTGGGATAATGCTGGCCTCCTACAGTGAATCAGGAAATATTTCCTGTCGCCCCCCCCCGCTTTCTTTTTTGAACTTTCGTGCCCATGATACTATTTCTTCCTTAAATATCTGATAATTTATATATATTATTAGTTATAAAAATAAAATATGATAAAATATGTTAACATTAGTATTTCCTACTTCATCTTTCATATCTGCTTTAAGGATATTTAATGTTGTGCTGGCAGAACTGAGTAAATTCTGAGGCATAAGAACCTGTTAAGAGAGGGACGTCTAGGTGGCTCAGTCAGTTAAGCCTCTGCCTTCAGCTCAAGTTATGATCCCGGGTGCTGGGATCGAGTCCCGCATCGGGCCCCCTTCTCAGTGCGGACCCTGCTTCTCCCTCTCTCTCTGCTGCTCCCTCTGCTTAAGCTCTCGCTCTTTCTCCGACAAATACGTGAATATAATCTTAAAAAAAAAAAGAATTTATTAAGAGAATGTCCATAAATTATTGAACAGTACATCTGAAACTAATGATGTACTACATGTTGGCTAATTGAATTTAAATTTAAAAAACTCTTAAGAAGTACATGTTCAATTTATAAGAAATTTGCCTCAATGACTTTTTTTTTATTATTACCATGAAGGAATACATTGTCCTTTTATGGTAGAAGAAAATAATGGCAGAAACCAAGGTTTTGATATGGTTTGGTCTTGCTTATGAAACTAAGACTGTTGACCTTGATAAGCAATCATGATACCGACAGCTTATCAACTCAGTGAACGTTTATTAAAGTCACATCCTGTAAGTCCTTGCAAGGGGTCACAGATGAAATCTCACCGGGTGTCTGTTGTAGCTTTGCAGATGGGCATTATTGGAAAACGTGACTTGGTAGCACCTTGTACCGGGGCAAGCAAGTCTTGGATGAGATATGCTGAGCCCTGTGGTCTGCCGATGGAGACCCCCTTTCCTAGCAACTTGTAGCAGGAATGCATGAGCTTTGATTCTGTCTCAAAACAGAATCTGATGTACTCGGGGAGCTTCTCCAGCAATGTCAGAACTGCTCCAACAACCTGTGAGCCGTGAAAGGCCATGCATATCATTCTAATGACCATGCCTTATATTTTCAAAATAAACCAAAAAAGAAAGCAAGTTTGATGGCTATTGACAACCAGTCCCAGAAACCCAGACCTTGAGAGACATCTGTAAGCCAGATCTGCTCTTGGTTTCTCCATCACGGGAATGGCAAGCTAAGGAGAGGAACAGGGTGCTGTTGACAGAAGGTTTCTTCCAACTCTCGGCAATTCCTCGCCCATGTACAATTCTGCTTCCCGAGGTCGTCGGTGAACTCAGTGGGAGGAGAAAGTTCCCAGGGCGATAAGGGTTCAAGCTTCCACAGTACTTCTCCTAACTCTGACCTCTACCTATTTCAGATCCTAATTCACTGATTAAGAACCTAAGGATAGAGCCGGTGGAAAGGAGATTGACCTGGGACCTCCATGGAAATGTTTCTGAAATTATGTGTTTCATAAATTCAAAATTTATCACTAAGGTAAACCATCTTCCCTGTACTTGGCATAGTTGGGGTTTCCGTGACATTCGGGGACTTAAGAGCCAGCAGACCCAAAGGCCAAGACCGGTTCTGGCATCACAGAAGTGGGAGTTTCACTCTGGGGTTGGCTGTGGAATGTGGGATGAAAGACTATTGCAGACTCCACAGCTCAGGGTTCACCTTCTGTAGTATGTCCAAGATGGTGCCCCTGGTGAACCTTGGTGAGAGCATGTGCTCAGGGATCCAGGTGGAGAGCCAGGCCCAGCTGAAAGTGAGCACTTACTTTCCCACCATCACCCGCCCCTCACCCAAATCCTATACTGTGTCATCTTCTGAGCTTGAGAGGTCTTGAGAACTGTGACAGATCCCATGGGTGGGCCTTGATGAGAATATAACATATTCACAGTTCATAGTGTCTCATGAGCTGTGAGTGTCTCATGAGCATAGTCTCATATTGTCAACTTCTTTGACAATAAATTTGGTGTTTTAAGATTATTCTTGATTTAATACAATACAGGTCACAACCTGGGCCCCCATTACAAATATTCCTCCCAGTCCTGGAGGCTGGGAGTCGGAGATCCAGGCGGGGCTGAGGGTGGGACTGTGAAATCCAGGCGGGGCTGTGGCTGGTTCTCCTGAGCCCTCTCTCTTGGGCGTGTAGACACTCTGTTCTTTCTCTGTCCTCATGTGGTCATCCCTTGATGTGTGTCTGTGTCCTCTTCTTCTAAGGACACAGACCTATGGATCCCAGTCCTTTGGGATCAGGGCCCACCCTACTGACCTCATTTTACCTTAATTCCCTCTTAAAAGACCCCATGTCCAAATACAACCACTTTCTGAGGTCCTGGGGGTGAGGGTTTCACCATACGAATTTGGGGGTACACATCCAGTTCATAACGAGCCTGGGTGGGATTTCACTGGGACGTGTTCAGTTGACTCTTAACTCTATCTGGAACAATGCAGGCTACAAAAAGAACCAAGAAATGTTGATAAAGAACACTAGTGATCAGGAATTTGCCTTTCCATGACGTCTCCAAATCTGCCAAGAAGCTACGATTATCCAGTGTTGGGTTGATGGAATGCATGGATAGATTAAAGAAATGGAACAATCCAGAAGCAGAAGCATGCATTGGTGGCACGTTGGGTAGGGTGGGTTTCCTATGCCACTAAGTTGCTATTTCAAATTGGTGAAGAAGAGATGGATGGTTGTATGCATGGAGTCAGCACGATTTCCAAAATGCATTAAAGTTAAGTTGGATTCCTACTGCCCAACGTCCATGCACATAAATCTCATGAAGGAGAGATCTAGAGATTTTTTTGGATCCTGAAGATGTAGAAGGAATTGCTAGAAGGTCTAGTTCAAGATACTGACCCTGTTGTCATTTCCTCATCCGCTGTTGGTGTTCCCTAAATTGGATTCATTTCCATTTTGTCCATGATCTTGATGTGTTTGTCCCATTTTCTTTGTATCTACTCTACTTCAACATTATGCTCTTGGCCAAATGGGTAAATATTGGGATGAGCCATCCGGTTTGGTGTGTTTGTTCTCAGCGGAGATGGGTTCTCCTTCTCAGTGAGTGAGTCTCTTCCTCCCCTTGTTTCCATGGTCTGCCTACATAAGGACCCCCATCCTTGGGCTGCCGATGGTGTTCAGAGGCAGCACTCAGCACAGTGATGGCTGGTTTGGGAAAACACCCATCTACCATTCTGTTGTTCTGAACTTCCTTTGAGAGGCATTTATGGAACTCAAGTTCCTCGGATGAGAGACAGTGACTATGGTTACAAGTCTCACCTGAATTATCCAAGGGAACTTTAGGTTCAGTGCCCCAAAATGCCCAAAGACGAACATTTTTCCAGAGCCTCAAGATATGTTGTGTTGGGCGCCTGGGTGGCTCAGTGGGTTAAGCCTCTGCCTTCGGCTCAGGTCATGATCTCAGGGTCCTGGGATCAAGTCCCGCATTGGGCTCCCTGCTCCTCCTCTCTCTCTGCCTCTCTGCCTACTTGTGATCTCTCTTTCTATATATCAAATAAATAAATAAAAATCTAAAAAAAAAAGATGTGTTGTGTTAACTTGTATTTAACAACTAGTCTGGTTGAATCTGTTATAGATATGATTAATTAGATATAGGTCTTCTTCCTTTATTAATTACAATTTCCACCAGTTGGGGGTGCTGGCTGGCTCAGCTGGTACAGAGCGTGAAACTCTTGACATCAGGGTATCATGACTTTGAGCTCCATGTTGGGCGTGGAGAGGACTTAAAACCTTAAAAAAAAAAAAAAACCCTTCTCCTTATTAAAGCATGGGGGGCTCCACATCATTAACTTATTACATAATGCAGGGAAAAAGCCAGAATTCATCATGAGCTTGATAAATATCTTCCTCTTGTTTTTGTTTCATGTGACAATTTTTATTTTATTTTTATGTGACATTTTTATTTCCCCATTTCCCCAGCTTTTCTGTCCCAATTTCTCTTATCACTCGAAGGATTGATTTATTCATAATGGAATTCGTAAACGGAATATTTGTTTATTTATAAGCTGATTATTTATTTATTCATCCATGGAATTATTTTATGTAAATTCTTGTACGGTTTTTAAAAATGAATAAATTTCACTTTATTCCTGGAGCAGTGCGGGGTTCACAGCAAACTTGAGAGGAAGGTATAGGGATTTTCTGTACGGCCTGCAGTCCCCTGCCCCTGCACATGCATGGCCTTCCCACTAGGAGCCTCCCGACCAGATGGCACAGGCTGTACCATGGAGGAATGTGCTTGAACTCGTCACCGTCACCCAGAGTGCACTGATGACCAGACGGGTCACTCTTGGTGTGTGGATTTGGTGACTTTCGACAAATGGAGAATGGTAAATATACTATACAGGGCAAAGTCACTGCCCTAAAAAAAAAAAAAAAAAAAAAAATCCTGTGTTTCACCTGTTCACCTCTCCCTCCCTCTCCACCAACCAGTAATTTACACACCATCTCCGGTCTGTCGATTGCCACAAAATAAATTGCTGGGGTTTTGATGAAGACTGCACGGACTCTAGAGACTTATGGTTTTTTTCCGTTGTTATGGTTATCGTTGTTATTCAATCTGGGTGTCATCACCATGACACTACGAGTGTTCTCTCGATAATGACTAAATGGTTCTTTCCCTCTCAGGCCATCAGCAACAACCGTTTCTGCCAGTTCCACGTCCTTCCCTCGTGTGAAGTGAAAAACTTCAGCATCTCTTTGACCAAAGGCCCGCCCTTCTTGATGGGGATTCAGTATCCTCTGCAAGGTGAAGGGAACGTGTTCCTCTTTGGGTTTTGTTTGCTCTCAGTCGCTGGCTGGTTGTAGGGATACAAAAACCATGACTTTTAGCTTGGGTGGACCTGCAGGGAGTGGGGGGAAAAAAAAAAGCATAGGACCCTAGGACATCACATATGCAGGAGGATGTCATTTGTACGACTTTCTTGTGTTGATGACGTGTGTAATGCAGAACAGATGAGTGGTTGGCAGGGGTGAGGAAAGAAAAGGAACATCTGGAGGGTTCTTGGGGGATGAGACCATGCTGTATCCTCACATTATGGGCGTTGACATCTGCAACCGTGTGTGAACTCACAAGGACCTGGAAATCCTAACGACCCTCTTAAAGGTGACTTGTTTTTCTTCTTGTCTCCCGTGCAAACGCAGAAGGAAACCCTGAGGCAGCCGCACGAGGTCTGGACTGCCGGGTGCACGACGTGGACTTCCTGACGTGCAGCTGGGAGGTGGGCAGGGAGGCCCCCTGGGACATCCAGTATCACCTGTACTGGCAGGAGCTGAGGTAGGTATGGCTGCAGGGACGTCCGGGCGCTCCCTGGGCACATGGGGCCGCTGGGTCATTCCTGGGTGCCCCCTCCTTGCTGCAGGACCCGCAGGGAGTACGAGTGCCCAAATTACGAAGTGGATAATCGGGGGAAACTCGTCCAGTGTCATTTCAATGATGTCTCCAGATTGCCCAAATACCTCCAGATCCTGGTGAGGGGCACAAGCCAAGGTGCCAGGATCCCCTGCTCCGACCGTGCTGTCGAATTGTCAGAAATTGGTGAGTAGAGGCCGAGGACACGGCTCTCAGGCTGCACCCTGGGCTCTGGGATGCTGGTGTCTGAGCGCAGGGGACCATAAGAAAATAACCCCAAGCGGTCAGCTGAAAGGACACGCTGATTTCTCAGGGTTCTGGAGGCTGGAAGCCCAACCTCAAGGGGCCAGCATATTGGGCTCCTGGTGAGGGTCCCTCTTCCCAGCTTGCACATGGCAGCCCTCTCACTGTGACCTCACCCAGGGGGCGAGGGAGAGAAAGAGCGCTCCATTCTCTTCTTCTGGCGCCGTCCGAATCCCATCACGGGGGCCCCACCTAATTGCCTCGCACCTGTGAACGCCATCCCCCTGGGGGTCAGGGCATGGGCATTTCGGGACGACATGAGTTCAGCTCCAGGCAGCGGCTGTGAGTTCACGGCAGCTAAGGATGTAACCCGATGGCTTCTGGAGCATTCCGGCAACACATGGGACACGTGGCTCCCTCATGAGTCTCAGGGAGGGGGTGAGAGTCGTGCCCACAGCCCCTGTCAAGGCCCTGTGTTCGTATGCTAACGGGTTTCTGGAACACAGACCCCATCGTAGCAAGGTTCTATTGCCACCCATTTCCTTCAGCTGGACCTCTCCCCAGACTGTGACAGCTTTCGGCCTCTGGAAGCCTGAGCCTGCCCCGGTGGGTCCACATGGGACAAGGAAGCACAGGGCTGGCTACATGAATTGAGATGTGGTGCAGAGGGGAAAACTGCAAGGCCTCTTGCTTGAAAATGGGGTTCCTCTTCCTTTGTCTGTGGATTTCCCCCTCCTGAGCTGACATGCTGTGTTTTATGGGTACTGGTTGGACGCTGTTCAGACGCGGGGGCCTCACCGGTACATCCAGACCATGTCTAAGGCCGCCTGCCACTCCGTGCACGCTCCCCCCGGGACCCCTGTGTCCGCAGCCCCACTCCCAGCAGGGGTGGGAGGACACAGTGGTCAGGGCAGTGGGGGTGGTGGGTGTCGGAGAGCCCGGTGGGGATGCACAGAGGGGTCAAATGGGAACTGGGGGCTCTGTGCCCCCAGTGCATGCTTCATTATCCCGTCAGGAACACAAATTCAAAAATGCCTGCTGTGCCCTCAAAGATGGGTCCGCGTCTTGCACCTGTGAAGGCCACGTTGTGTGGAAGCAGGGATCTTTGCTCTTGTTACAGGGAGGGCCTAATCCAATGTGGTGGCACCCGTAGAAGAAACAGGAGAGGCAGAGGCCAACCCAAAGATAGACGGGAAGGCCATGGGAGGCCATAGGGTGGTGTGTGTACAGCCCAGGAACGCCAGGGATGGCCAGCAGCCATCCGGAGTGGGAAATGAATACGTTAGCATTACTAGCCATTTCAACATGGCGCCGGGAGAGCAGGGACCCAAGCCTGGTGCCATGTGCAAGGACATCAGGCCCACACAGCTCTGCACTGGGACGGGCCAGGTTCAGGCAGGCAGGGGTGGCTGCTGGAGAGTATCACTGATGGTGCTTCATGACACCGAGGGAATCGGGAGGTTTATTAGTTCCCAATTGCTGTCTTAATAAATGATCCTAAACCGTGAGGCTTAAAGCACAGGAATTCATTGCCCAGCCCTGGAGAGCAGTCTGAGATCCAGGCAGGGATGGTGAGATCCATGCGGGGCAGGGATGCTGAGATCCAGGCGGGGCAGAGTCAAGGTCCTTTCCGAGCCTCCAGGGGAGGGTCCTTTCTGCCTCTTCCAGCTTCTGGGGCTCCAAGCATCCCTCGGTGTATGGCCGTGTCCTTTCCATCTTTGCCTCCATCTTCACGTGGCTTCTCCTCTAAGGACACCTGTCATTGGATTTAGGGCCCCCTGAGGTAGGAGGACATCATCTCAGGATCCTTCTTGTATTATACCTGCAAAAACTCTATTCTTAGAAAAGAGATTTTATTTATTTATTTGACAGAGAGAGAGACACACAGCCAGGAGAGGGAACACAAGCAGGGGGAGAGGGAGAGGGAGAAGCAGGCTTCCTGCAGATATGGGGCTCCATCCCAGGACCCTGGGATCATGACCTGAGCCAAAGGCAGATGCTTAAGGACTGAGCCACCCAGGTGCCCCTAAAGACCCTATTTTTAAACGAGATTCCATTCCCATGTTTTAGAGATTTGACAGGGCGGCACCATTTGGGGGTGACCATTCCCCTCACTGGAGCTCTTTAGAAAGTGGCTCATGTTTCACGATAGCCCCGGCCCTTCCTCCCAGGAGGAGCGTCTCCAAGGGGTGCCTGTCTGTGGGTGTTACACTGTGGTGGAGCCTTTCCCACAGGCAGGAGAGACACAGGCTCTGCCCCAAGCTGGAGGGGCTGGTGGTAACCCTGCGCCCCACCTGGGCCAGGTGGCTCCTAGCAGGCGGGTTCTGGGCTGTCTCCAGGGCTGTTGCCCAGCAGGACTGACCCACTTGCCCCTTCGGGTGCCCCTGCCTTCCTGGCCTCACTCTCCAGCCCTGCCAATGGACACATCTTCCCAAGCAGGCTTCTTTCCCTGTCTCCTGCCTCTGAGGGGAGAAGGCCATTTGTGGCGTGTGGGTGGCAACAGATGGGCAGGGTCTGGGTGGCTACAGGGAGGAGGGAGAGGGGCTGGTTTTGAGGCTATTTCTCAGGATGGAATTGTAGCTGGAGGTAGAGGCAGGGAAGGAGGGAGCCTGGGACGTCCCTGATGGACGTCTCTGATGGGGGAGGGGAGCAGAAGGGAGCAGGAGAAGAGGAGGGAGAGAAGGGGAAGGACTGGGAGGAGGAGGGGACCCAGACAGAGCTGGGGACTGCCAGCCGGGGGTCCCGGCGGAACACAGGAGCAGGCAGGCAGGTGAGGACCCAGGGCTGGGCTCCCAACAGAGGTCAGACCCAGGTGTCTATTCAGACGTGGTCACATGCAAAGCTGGAGAAGCCACGGAATCAGGGGAAGCTGAATGCCCAGAGCGAGGGCAGAGGGCAGAGCACAGCCAGGAGGGTCCCAGCACCCAGAAGGGAGGACAGGACGTCCGGGGAGGAGCTGGCAGGGTCTGGGGGAGGCGAGGAGGCAGGGGCAGATGTTTCCGGGAGTGCAGCCGGCCTGCCGAGAGCACTGGCCATGGGACTGACCCTGTGCAGGGCGGGGAGGGGAGCGGGACAGGCTGCCAGGCGCCCGAGACTGGCCGGTGGGAAGGAGGGAGTCCACGGGTGCAGGACGCTTTCCTCCCTCTGCTGGAGGACGGTGGAATTAGGGCCAAGGGAAAACATCAGGTGTGGTCCTGGGGACGTCTGTGCCACAGACCTTGCTTTCCAGGAGGATCTCAGGGTGGGTGGGAGGATCTCACAGGCCGGTGTCTGCGTAGCTTGACCTATGGCTAATTCAAACCGACAGATACCGCAGCATATCTTGTCGTTCATCTGTTTGGATGTTTTGCCCATTCTCTAATCTTGGAATGACATGTTCCTCTGCTCCTTACCACCTTAAATTTCCAAGAAGCCTGTTTTGAAGTATATTCTGGGGGGTGGGAGTGTTGATTGGTTTCACTCATAAAACTTGTGTTTTTTTTTTTCCTGTCCTAGAGATATTAAATCCACCTAATATCACTGGAACGTGTAATAAATCCTATTTGATGATGGAGTGGGAAGCATCCAGCCACTTTAATAACAGATTTGAGTATGAACTTCAACTACAAAAGGTAAATGCTTGTTTGCTGGCAATCCCAAATTCTGTAGAATCTGTACCCCTAAGGCTTTGGAGGCAGATCAAACATACACACACACAAATATGAATCAACAGAAATTTTTTTACTCTTTTAAAAATAAACATAAAGTAAAAAAAGAAAACTAAAGTAAATTTTAAAATAAATAAAAACATAAATAAAGACATGACCTAAACTCTACATAAAAATGAAGAATGTTAACACCAAAAAAAAAAAACCTGAAAAAAAGTGATCACTTAACCTTTTGTGTGTGAAAATCGTCAAGAGAAAATACACAGACCCTAAAAAGAAATTTAGCCTTAACAAAGGTAACAATGTTGGCTGTTCAAAAGAGGGAGGTAAAACTGAAAAGGCAGGCCACCGAGAGAAGGAACCAGGTGCCTATTTGTCTGTCAAAGGACTCGTATTTGGGCTGAATAAGAAAGGTTTACAAGTCAATAACAAGAAGACCAATAACTGTATGAAAAAAAACGAAGGGCAGGAAGTTGAAACAGCCCTTTCCCCAAGGAAGATGTACTCGTGCCCGTGAACACATGGAAAGGTGCCGCAGAAATGCAAACCACAGGGAGAAGCCTCTCCGCACCCCTGACATTGGCTAAAGTGACAGGGGAGGGGAGGCTGCCACCCAGTTGATTGCAACAGTTGCTTTCGACTTAACTGGTGGCCATTTAAAATGATACACGTGGCTCCTTCTTCTCTCAGATGTCCCTTGTGGATGAACCAGGGTAAAATCCTATCTTTTTAAGGAAAATATGGTGCGGGCACTTTGGAACCGGCTTCGGTAGTATCTCGTGGAGGCAACCATGCTTGTGCTGGTCTGGCTCCGAGAATAATGAAAATGTAAGTCCCATCAACGTGGGGACCTGCGTGTTCATAACAACTGAGTTTGGGAACAGCCCGAGAGAAGGGACCAACAAAATATATCCGCGCTGTGGAATCAGACCCCCCAGGGAAGGTCAGCCAGACTCAAGGTCTGGCTTGGGCCCCATTTATACACAGAAGCGTAGAACATGAAGAACGATCTCTGGTGGGTGACACGCGTATGCCCTGGGTGTGTGCGGGGAGGAAAGCGTGGCGGAGGGGCACAAGGAGTGTGCTTTCGACGTGTGGTTTGCTCAAGCAAATTACGCCTGAATCGAGTTACCTAAAAACATGATCAAGTGGGGGGTGCCTGGTGGGCTCAGTCAGAGCCTATGACTCTTAATCTCAGGGTTGTGAGTTCAAGCCCCATGCTGGGCATAGAGACTAAGTAAATAGACTTTTAAAAAAAACTGTAAGTGTATAAATTAAAAGAAAATGACAAAATGTTTAGAGCTGAGATAAAGGTTATTAATTCTATCTCCACCCCCCTAAAAAAAAAACCAGGTGTTTTTTAGTTAACCCCTCCTTCATACTCAGATTTATTTATATGTGATATGGATCATTTAGGCTCAACCCCTGATTATTTTGTACTCAGTTTCTGTTATAAACCTAAAAGGGCTCGAAGAAGGGCGTCTGTCGGGGGACAGCACCAGATACCCACAGCTTTCCCCTCTTGTTTTGTAGGGCAGTGATCCCGCCTATACGGAGAAGGTGAGCATCCCCCAGCCTCCCTGAACTGGGCATCACAGACGTGTTTCCTTACTGTCCAGACACTGCGGTGCCCGACTGTGCACGGGGGCCCCGCTCACCCATCCGGCGATCTCCAGGAGTCCGTGCTGAGGGGCAATAGCTCGGAGATGACGCTCTGTCCTCCTGTCGCTTCTCCTCTGTGTGTGTCTCCTCTTCTGTCCCTTGTTAGGCCCCTGTCACTGGACGTAGGTCTACCCCGATCCAGGATGAGTTCATCCTGAGATCCTCCGAGCACATTTGAAAGACCCTACTTTCAAAGAAGGTTCGGACCACAGACTCCAGGGTGGAGGGGGTGACGTATCTTTCTTGGGGAGCAGAGGGAGGTCACATTTAAGAGTCTGTAGTGCCCCATGCCGTGCACAGCACCCACAAACGGCACCATGGGCTTGGCCTCTTTGGAGGGGGCCGTGGCTTCTTTTCCTCCCAGTTCTTGGTGTCTTGGACACCAAGAACCTGGGCTGAGAAGGGTAGGGGGCTCCAGGATCCGGGCCCCTCTGAACACCAGGCATTGTTCCTGATGGAGGCTGGTCAGGTTCGCACTCTTGGGGGGGCTTGTATATAATGAGTGTCCCAGGTTGAGGGCTTTAAAACACAGCCCTATTCTCTTGGGGTCCTGGAGACCAGATGTCCAAGATATAGGTGGGGGAGGACCTCATTCCCCGCGGATGCTCCAGGGAACGTCTGTCCCAGCTTCTGGGGCTCCTTGGCGTGTGGCTGTCTCCCTCCACCATGCACATGGTCTTCGCCGTGTGTGTCTGTTCCCAAATTTCCCCTTTTCGTAAGCCCACCAGTGGTAATGGATTACAGACCCCTAACCCAAGCTGCCCTCTTCTTCACTGACTGCATCTGCTCCAACCTTATTTCCAGAGGAGGTTTTCAGAGCTTCTGACGCGCCGCAGGGCGAGAACGCTCACACACGAGTTTGGGGGAGGACCCGCTGCACCCACGATGGGGCCCCACTGTCTCCCCGCCAACTGGGAACAGCCTTTCCTTCTTTCCTTGTCAACCACAGCTCCAGGAAAACTTCTTTGAGCTTCACAATCCCAGAAATTATGTGGCGAGACTAAGGGCCAAAGGTTTCTACCGCAAAAGCTGGAGCGAGTGGAGTGCCCCCCAACGCTTTGGTGAGTGAGGTGCCCTTTCATCTGTGGTGAGTGAGGTGCCCTTTCATCTGTGGTGAGTGAGGTGCCCTTTCATCTGTCCCCTGTGTGCGCTGGACACTGGGGCACCACCCCTGGTCACCACGGACCCCTCGCGCTCAGACGGGCTCTCCACCCCTGCTCTTGGATGCTCTGGTACCGAAGGAGCAGGGAGGGATCCAGCTGCACCGGCTTCTGCATCCCCAGAGAGAGCCCTGAAGACGACATCTGACCCTGCACCTTGTGCTCACCCCATGGGGGAGCAGAGAGGAAGTGGAACAAGATCCCCAGCTAGAGCCCCCATGGCTTGTCAGTAACAATGCTGTCAGCCGGCACATGGTTCCTTGCATCTGACATGGTCCCTGGCATGGCTCCTCGGCCTGATTAGAAGGATTTGCCCAAAATAAGAGCTGCCATTTCTCCCTGACTTGTTGTCAAACCAGACCCTCCTGGAAGGCTCTCCTAGAATGTCCCATTTCAGAGGTGGCACATAGGAAGCCTTGGTCAGGAGGGTCCTGGGGCTGCTGCGATAAATGACCGCATGTGGTGGGGCGGGGGCTTACACCCACAGGAATCCATCCTCTCCCAGCTCTGGAGACCAGACTCTGAGATCCAGGCGGGGCAGGACCACTGAGATCCAGGCGGGGCAGGGTCATGCTCCCTCCTGGGGCTGCAGCAGAGAGTCCTTCCTGCCTCTTCCAGCTTCTGGGGCTCCAGGTGTCCCTGAGCTTGTGGCCGTGTCTCTCTCATCTCTGCCTCCATCTTCATGTGGCTTCTCCTGTGTGTCTCTGTGTCCAAGTTTCCTCTTTTATAGACACTAGTCATTGGGTTAGGGCCCATCCTATTCCACTGGGACCTCAAGTTTACTTAATTAGTTCTGCAAAGACCCTCTGCTGTGGGCTCAAATGTGTCCCCTCAAATTCACATATTGAAGTCCTCACCCCCCAGGACCTCAGAACAGGACTATATTTGGAGATGGGGGTCTTTAAAAAGGGGATTAAGGTGAAATGAGGTCATTAAGGTCTTAATCCCATGAGAGGAAGGGGTGAGGACACGCACAGGCACAGAAGGATGAACATGTGGGGACACGGGGAGAACACAGCGTCTGCATGCCGAGGGGAGAGGCCGCCTGCGGAACCGGCCTCAGCCCCGTGTGGATCTCGGACTTCCAGCCTCTAGGACCATGAAACCACAGCATCTGCTGTTTCAGCCACCCAGTCTGTGGGACTTGGTTGTGGCAGCCCCAGGAAACTCACACAGTCCCCACAGGGCGCCGCTGTCCCGAGGGGAGGCAGAGGTCTTTGCAGAGCAGGGCGCCCGGTGCTCCTCCTAGGGGCCAGCTGCAGGGGAATGCCCGCCGTCTAGGATCCCGCGCCGTGGGCTCCAGGAGGTGTTGGGCTTGCAGTGGGGGCCTCCGTCTTCTGGCCGGGCGGCCGCCCACCGTCCCCTCTGGGACGCGCCTGAGTGCCCACTGCCTCTCCGGGGTCCCCTGGGGAAGCACTCGGGGCTGGGTGCCACCACCACCCCGGCTGATGTGCCCTGTGCGCCCTCTTCCGCAGCGTGCGATGTCGGGGAGGGCTCGCAGCGGCCTGACTGGCTGTTGTCCGCGCTGGTCTTGATGGCCACAGTGCTGGTCCTGGGGCTCGTGATCGCGCTGTGTGGAAGGTGAGCGCCAACCCCCCCCCCCCCCCCCCCCCCACCATGTGCGGGACACCCCCTGGGATCAGGCTGCCGCCTCACGTGTCCCCAGGGTCCTTCTGAGCCTGACCCTGCTCTGCTATCTGCCGCCGTGAAAATCCAGGTCCCTCCCTCCTAGCTCGAGCCCCGGGGTGCAGCCAGGCTTGCCTGCACGTCCCCATGTGTCCCCGCTGTCCAGCCACTCACCCTCGTGCAGAGTCCCCATTTCCCGACATCCTTGGGTGGGAGTGACTGGGAGTCGCCCTCCCCCTCCTCTTTCCCCTCCCCCTTCCCCTTTCCGTCCTCCCCCTGCTTCCCCTCCCTCCCTCTCTCCGCCAGGCCACCAGCCAGCGACAGGGTCATGCTGACCTTGCCCACCTGATAGCAAGTCCTGCCCTTGGGGTGTCTCTCAAATGCCTCAGTGCAGAGCCCTGGCAGGCTCTGCCCTGAGGGCCTTGGGGTCTGTCCCTGAGGGCTCCGCCTCTCTCTGGGTTCACCCACGCCCCTCCCAGCCCCGTCACGCTGAGCCGCCCTTCCCAGGGCCTCATCCTTGGGCACAGATGGGCCTGCAGCTCAGGTAGGGGACACTGGTCTGTAAGCCGAGGGGAGCGGAAGAGTCCATGGAGGGTGCCAGGAGCCTGGGGGCCGCCTCCAGCCTGGCCGGGGCCTGTGGCAGGAGCCCGGGTGGGGTGCACGGGCCCCAGCAGCAGATGCTGGGCTCTGTCCCAGCCTGCTAGGATTGCTCCAGGCTGTAGGGCTGGGCGCCGGGGGCCAGCGGTGGAGAGCAACTCCCCACCCCCGCCGGGGGACTGAGCTGCAGCTCCAACTCCATTCCTGAGTCCCCGAGTTCTGGATTCAGAGCCCGTGTCTCTGTCCTCCGAGGTACTCAGTGTTGCAGAAACTCTTCCCTCCCATCCCTCACATGAAAGACCCCATCCCTGACAACCTTCAGAGCAGCAAGTTGGTACGTCCGGGCTCTTGCTGGGGGTGGGGCTGGGATGGGGCGGCCACAGCCCGGCTGGGGGAGCAGGACGCTTGTGTGTGGGTCCTGGCGGGAGGCAGGGGAAGCTGCGGGGTGACGGTCACGGGAGGAGCTGCACAGTCACCCCCAAACGCTCCTCCAGGTGCATGGCCTGGAGCCCCAGTGACCCAGGGGCTGGGGACTAGCCACGCCCTTGCACTCTCCCGCAAGTCTGCAGCTCTTTGGCTCAGCCTGACTCCCTTGTCCCCTGCAGGTGGCCTGGGAGGGCAGCAAAGCAAGCCGGGAGGACTGCCCGGTGGCAGAAGTGCAGGTTTTGGGGGAGACATGAGGAACCTGAGACCTTCTCGGCTGGGCCAGATGCCCACACAGCCTGGCTGCGGTTGGACCGAGGGACGACTGTATGGGGTGGGGGTAGGGACACCTCGGAGCGTGCTCCATGGAGAGGCCACCAGCAAGGAAGCACGGCTGTGTCATTTCATAAATAAACGCTGTTTCCACTCAGTGCCTGTACGCGGGGGGCGGGATGTGTACGGCCCATCACACTGGACCCCGGGGCGCTGCTCTGGCCTCCCCAAACAGGCCCCACCTAGGATGCTGCAAACAAGTTGGCTGGGCGGGTTGGTTCCTGCGGCAGCCACGCGCCGGGTTCTTGGAGCTCTCGATACGTTCACAGACGGGACGTCAGGCACCCCGAGATGGGGAGGTGGCACCTGGGAAACCCCGGGGGCCCCACTGGTTCGCTGCCACCATCCCCCGCAGCACAGCCAGAGTGCGGCTGCCCACGGCGTGGATTTCCGACATGGAGCCACGGACAAGGACGCAGATCTGGACACAGCCTGCCGCTCAGAGCCCAGGGCTCTGGGGAAACACCGGGCTCGGCCCGCCCACTCACAAAGGGACCTCTAACCGTTTAGAACGTTCCATGCACAGTAGCAAGCCAGCACCCCACATTGCTGAACAGGCCATGCTGAACACCACCCCAGCGTCAGTGCAGAAACACTAGTCACAAACCCTACGAGGCCACCAGCAACGCCGGTATTTGGGGACCTGCCGGCTAACAGAATGAGGGCATGGCTGCCTAAGTGACCGGACCCTTCTCAACCAGCTGGAGATGAACAGGGGGGTGGAAGCAGGTCTCCGAACCCAGCCATCAACAGGCAGGAGGCCGCGTCCACACGGTCATTCCACTCAGAACACCAGGGCTCCCGTGGGTCGGAAGCGGAGGTTCCCAGTGAGACTCTGGAGTTGGGCAGGGTTAACACAGGGGCAAGGATGCAGGCTGCTGTCCCCTCCCCTTTTAACCTGCCTCACCAACCTGGGCAGAGCCCAGACTCCCAGCTCCAAAGTTGACCCCGTGTAGGGGCAGAAATGTGTTTACACTCACCCAGTCTTGAAGAGGAAACCTGCTGCCCACATGCAGGATGTCCCAACCCCAGAAGGTTCTAAACCCCCAGGTGCCCTTCCTAGTCCAGGTCATCCAGAATGGGTCAACGCAGAGCCAAGACCCAACATTCAGTCTGGAGTCTCCCCTGCACGGTGGTGCCATTTGTGCAGAGAAGGCTCCAGAGGACGGGGACCTGTCCTGGAGCCTGCTCCTGTGGATTCTTGCTTAAGAGACCAGGACTGACGGTCACAGGATGTGGCTGCTTGTGGTCTTTCTCCAGCAGGAAACTAGCTACACTGTACTGCTAGGGGAGGGGGGGGAGAGATGAGGGGCCCCAAAAGCTCACAGCAGTTTAACCCCCCCAGAGCAGGGACGCTCAGATGCCTCAGGGCTCCCTCAGGTTGGGTTCTCTTTCCCACCCAAGGCTGGTCTCCAAGCGGCAAAGGAGCCACCAGTGGACTGGTCTGAACTTGCCTCTCTACCCTGCAAGGCCTCTGAAGGACATGCCCTGTAGCCTCCCTGACCCCTCGCATCTCCCACCCTGCTGCCCACCAGCCCAAACCCACAACGCCGCTCAGCTAAAAATAAACCAAACCACCAGTCCGTGTCCCGTTTTTTTTATGGTTTTCAGCAAAATGCCCGACATGAAACATAATTGCAAATATTCAGCTGTGCAAAAGAGAATAGTGCTTAAGTACAAATGTAGACATGATTTCTTTTTTAAATAAATACTTAAACACACCTCGGGTCCCACAAGCACCTGGACTCTGAGGTCTGTGCCAGGGAGTTGCTGGCCTGTGGACCCACCAAGACCTCGTGATTCCCACCCCCCCCAAATCAGTACATGGAATCTGGTGCCAATGGTAGATCACAATGAGCCCCCTTTGGAACCTTCCCCAAGCCTCTACGCATGATCTGGCTGGGACAAGGACACTGGAATTTCTCGAAGATCAATGGTCCATAACAGTTAAAAGGATTCTACAGGATTTCCTTGGTCCCCGCGTCTGGAGGAGGAATGTCTAGATGACTTTCTTCAGCTCGTCGTACAGGACCAGCACGAACGCGCCCCCCATGCCCCTCAGGACGTTGGACCACGCGCCCTTGAAGAAGGCCTTGCCCCCTTCGTCTTTGAAGATCTTCCGCCAGCAATCGACGGTCCCCTTGTACATGATGTCCGCTGCAAGAGAGACAGGAGAGCTGACTGGGAGGTTTTTCTGGGAAGGGGCACAAAGGGAACCACGAGAAACACAGCACACTGAAACTGGACGGTACTCTCCAGGGGAGCTGTGCTTCTGACCACAGGCACACCAAGAGCCATGGCTCATGGCCCTTGCCCAGCCCACTGTAGTGGGTGGGGGGGCGGATGGGGACGATACATCCAGAAACTCACATCCCCCCTCCGCCCAGTCACCAAGGAGCACCATCTCTACCCCTGAGGTCAATGCAAGGCCCCTGACCATGCTGGAAAGACAAGGGCCAAAAAAGGGTAGGACCAAGGGCTTGGGCAGGTACCTGGCCACAGTGTGGGGGTCTAGAGCAGCCTCGAGAAGAACACAGCCATTGACCTGGGGGTCCCCCACCCTGGGAAGCCAGCCCACAAAGCCTTGCCCCCAAGCTCTCTGATGAGGTATGTCACCTGCTGGCTCACAGCACTCGAGGCTGAGGCCAGAGAACCACCCCACTCGGAGCTCTAGAAGGAGCCCTGTCAGCAGACTGAGACAGCGTACCTCCTTTGCGCCCTGACTGCATCATCATCCGGCGCCGCACGGTGTCAAAGGGGTAGGAGACCACGCCCGCCACAGCCGTCACGGTCTGCGCGATCATCCAGCTCACGACGATGTGGGTGTTCTTGGGGTCCGGAAGCATGCCTGCGGGGCCCGAAGCCAGCGTGAGGGCCCAGCACTGCACACAGCGGCACGGGCACAGTCCTGCCCACCGTGGCTCCCCGTGGAGCTCCCCACGCCCAGTACCAACGGGCAGGCAGGCAGACCACCTGCTGGCCAGGGGACCCGGCTCCGCGCCCGGGAACGGCTTCTCCGTACAGCAGGGGTCAGACTCGCCCCGGAAGTGGGCACACCGCACGCGAGCACGTTCTGAGGCAGACAACCCGGCCCCGACGCCAGCGCAATCTGACATCCACACGAGAGCCCCAGCCTCCCATATCCAACCGAAAGGCTTTTTTTAAGAGAGAACAAGTTAAAATGAACTCATCAGGATCCCATCTAAGCCGACATCACCAATACCTTTAAAAAAATAGAGACCCAGAGCGCCACCCAGGGTGGCTCAGAGGGTTAAAGGCTCTGCCTTAGACTGGAGTCATGATCCCGGATCCGGGGATCCAGCGATACATCGCTCAGCAGGGAGCCCGCTTCCTCCGCCCCCCCCATCTGTGATCTCTGTCAAACGAATAAATAATTAAAAAAAAGGAAACGAAGGCGCACAGCAGACAGCCAGGTGAGACCGCAGAGCGAAAACTGCTGCCCGCACTCCAAGGACACCCCAGGAAGGGCAGCAACCCTGCGCACAGCTGCATCTCGCAGTCCCCACCGCCGGGAACCGTGGAACGCCTGAGGTCCGAGGCTGAAGCCCCACCCGGCGCGGCCCCTGGGCGGCAGCCCCAGCACAAGGACCCACTCACCCTTGGCCGTGTCGTACACGCCGAAGTAGGCCGCCCGGTAGATGATGATGCCCTGCACGGAGACGTTGAAGCCCTGGTACAGGCCGCGGATGCCGTCGGACTTGGTGATCTTCACCAGACAGTCTCCCAGGCCCTTGAACTCCCGCTCGGTGCCCGACTTGCCCACATCGGCAGCCAGACGGGTTCTGGCGAAATCCAGGGGGTACACGAAGCAGAGCGAGGTGGCTCCGGCGGCCCCACCCGAGGCCAGGTTCCCGGCGAAATACCTCCAGAACTGCGTGTGCTTGTCCACGCCGCCCAGGAAGATCTGCTTGTACTTATCCTTGAAGGCGAAGTTGAGAGCTTGCGTGGGGAAGTAGCGGATGACGTTGGCCAGGTTGCCCCTCCAGAAGGACAGCACGCCCTGCTCCTTGGGGATCCGCACGATGCAGTCCACGATGCCCTTGTACTGCTTGTCGGCGGCGATCTGCTTGCTGGCGTGCTGCACCTGCAGAGCGCGCGGACCCACAGGCTGGCAAGGCGGGCTCCCCCCGCCCGCTCCGGCAGCCGCGCCCAGCCCAGCCGTGGCCCCGGGGAGCTGCCTGGCGCCTCTGAGCGCGCGGGCTCATCGCGAGTCGGGAAAGCGGTTTCGGGAGCGGCGAGCTGGAACGCCGCGGGGGAACGCGGCGGCAACAATGTTGCCGCGGGGACTTGCGACAATGTTGCCGGCGCCGCGAGGGGCCCGCGAGCACGTCCTGGCGGAGCGCGGCGCCGTCCGGTCTGCGGCCGCACGGCGCGGAGACGAGACCGGCCGCGGCCAGGGGGAACCCGCGATCCGCTCGTCCCCCGGGGGTGGGCAAGGGGATTCCGACCCGGGCGCCCGCGCCCCGGCTTCCTGCCAGCGCGGCCGGCGCATGCGCGCCCGCGCCCCCGCGCCCCCACCCACGTGACGCGCGGCCGGCCGCGGATCCCGGCGGCGCGAGAACAAAGCGGCGCGGCCCCGCGCTTCCGGTGCACGCGGCCGGCGCGGCCCGCTCTGCCCCCGGCGCCCCTGCGGCCCCCGCCCCCGCCCCGCACCTGCAGCAGCAGCTTGACCCGCTCGATCGGGGCCACGGCCGTCTTGGAGATGGCGGCGGCGATGCCCCCGGCCAGGAAGTCCTTGGCGAAGGAGATGGCCTGCTCCGTCATGGCGGCGGCGCGGCGGGCGGACGGCGCGGTGCGGGCGCGGGGAGCCGGAGGGTGGGCGCCGCGGGCTCAGCGCTGCCGCCGCCGGGACCGAAAGGACGGGGCGGCCAGCGCGCAGCCGCTAAGGGCCCCGCGCCCCGCCCCGCGCCCCGCCCCGCGCCCCCGTCCGCCGCGCCCATTGGCTGCGCCGCGCCCCCGCGGGCTGCCGGGAGCCGCGCCGCGCCCCGCCCCGCGCCCGCCAGCGCCGCGCCCATTGGCCGCGGCCCCGCCACGGCCCCGCCCCTTCCCGCGCGCCGCGCCCCGGGGCATGGCGGGAGCGGACCCCGCCCCTGCGCCGTGCGGGCCGGGGGAGGGGCTCTCGGTCGTCGCCGTGACCTTGTCAAGGTCAGCGTGGGGCCCGAGCGCTCGCTGCGGACCGGCAAGGCCGCGCGTCGTCGGGTGCCTGCGTCCGGGCTCCTTCCAGACCTAGGGACGGGCTCGCCCGCTCCCTCCGAGGCCTGGCGGTCACGGCCGGGCTCGCCCCGGAGCCCCCTCCCCCCGTCCGTGACCCCTCGACTGTCCCTGCCCGACCCTGACTTCAGGTCGGCCTCGCCCTGAAGACCCCCCGAACCCCAGTCCCTGGCGCATCGCGGTGACCGGCGCCCGACCGCGACTCTCGAGCGCGCCCCAATCACCCACACCCCCTGCCGTCCCCAGCCGCGACCCTTTGGCTTTCCCTGCTGACCCTCGAGGTCAGGTCGCAACCTTCAGGCTCGCCCTGAAGACGCCCGAGGTTAGGTCACCGCCCACCCCCGCGCTCACCCGAAGACCCCCAAACCAGTCCTTGACCCAGACCTCCGGAGCGACGGGAGCCCGCCCCCCAAATGGACACATCTCGAGACACGCCCCCTGCCCCAGAGACTCAGACCCTCC